>JBBKCR010000128.1:13137311-13151593 GCA_037577295.1 Ladigesia roloffi | reverse complement strand
TGATGGTTGGTTCGGCATCAGACATTGCGGACTCTGGTGGATTGACCTGTAGAGGCCTGATTAATGGTCCTTGTGGCTGGTTGTGGTTGTATAGCTCTTCAAAGAACTGCGCTGTAATCATTCTGTAGATCAGTGGTTCCCAACATTTTTTTGCCAGAGACCCACTTTTCCCCCTTTTAAATGTTTTAAAAATATATGAATCAACCCCCCACAGAGCTCGCTGAGGCCCCCTTGTGGGCCGGGACCCCCCTGTTGGGAACCGCTGCTGTAGATTATTGTACAAATGATCCATCAGCGTTTCAGATGTTGTCGTTTCTTGATTTCCCCTTTCTACTCAATCTGTGAAGAGTTCAATAGTGCATGCTGTACTCATGTTTTAAGGCAGCTTCTTCCAATTCCGCTGCTCTTTGATTCCAGTGCTCTTCGAGTTAGTTTCTCAGTCGCCGACAGATTTTCGCTTGACCTGCCGACATCCTTTATGATCAACCAGCTTCCGTTCCTTCACCAAGTATAAACATGCATCGGAAATCCATCACTGTGTTAAATGTCAGATTGGTGTGCAAAAAGCCACGGTGCAGTCCCTGATAGCATCCGAGAACCATTTAATTCAACATCAATGTCTTCTAGTTGGAATTTTGCCACTTGATCTGGTGTTTGGGTGATAATGAAGACGCAGGAGACGCAGTCTGTTATGGTTTAGGTCGCTGTGACCAAAACGGCCCATTGAGCTCTCCCATCCTCTTCGATCAGAACCAGTTTGAATTCTGAAATCACAAGCCAGTATGATTACAACTGCCTGTGGGACAGAATCCAGCATTTGTTGAAGTTGGTTGTAGAAGTTGTCCTTGACTGAGTCCATGCTGGCCTCAGGTGGCGTGTAGACAAAAGCGATGTGAGTTCTTATGGTGTTGTTGATGGTGAGAACTGACAGGTTGTCTGATATTGGCTGGAAGGCGAACACACTCCTGGCTGTACGGCTATCCACCATGAATCCAAAGCCAACATCTCGTTTCTCACCGCTGGAATAGAAGAGCATTGTCGTGTTGTCATCCTGCAGTTGGATGATCGTTGTTCATTGTAGTTAGTTGTAGTTCAGAAACTGAGATTTTGCAGTTGAACAGTTCCTTGGCGAACGTGGTGACCAGTTGAAACGTTCCACACGGCAATGTGAAATTTCCAATTTCGGTAAGATGTTTTTTTTCCTTTGCATTCTCCTCTCCAAACTCCAAACAGTTCCACCTTACCAAGCAGACAAGAATACTCATAGCAGCATGTTTAAAGTTCTAATTGGCCAGGTGCCTTTCCAGTCCTGTAAACTGATTGGTTAGGTCATCTTACGCTCCTGCTCTCTGATTGGCTGGGCTATATTGTTGACAAAATTACAACAAACCATCCATGCCTGAAGCCAGATCACACTGCTCAAATCACTGAGAACTGAACCCATTAGTCCTTTGATTGCCTTGGTTTCATGTTTGAGCATAATGAATTAGTTTAAGATAAATATATCGGGACAATCAACTCTATTCCATATATTTGTTCAAAAAAAGCGAGATGTGATTGAGACATGCAGGTTAGTCGGGCCTATGTGTTTACCATGAGTACACATAAGAAAGCCCACAGCATATCTTTCCTCAGGGATAAAAGGGGGAAAAACCTTTTAAAGGGGGTAATTATCAGCGAGTAAGAAGAGGCAACAATCAAGTAATGGCGCTCTAATGATGGAGAAGCTGGCAAAGAATCAAACTGCTCCACAGCTGCCTGCCTGTAATCCTCAGGGTCTACCATTAGGAGAGCGGCTTGGTTTTATAAGCACAGCGCCGACTAGTAATGATCTCGTACTAAAAGCTGCTGAGTCTTCAAAGCAAGACACTGCAGGCAGGAATGACAATCGCCAATCGGTTTTAGATTTTCAACCTACTCATCTCTTTCGTGACTAACACATTAGATAAAACATCTCCCTTCATTTCAGTTTACAATACATTGATAACACCTAGATTAATGCTACTTGTTGTGCTAAATGCTAAATTATCTCAATCGTTTTTTGGAGACACTTGTCAGACGCCCAGAGTGGCAGTTAATAGTTACAGGGAGGGTCCCCTATAGGGTGTCTTGCTCAAGGAAGCAATGGTAGAAATTTGGGGGATTGCAACCTGTGACTTGGTCACTACTACCCTACATTTTTAACAATAAAATCCCAACAACAAGTTCTCTGAAAGCCTTTCTCTGATTCCTTTATCATACAAATGCACTTTATTAACGATCCTAACCCACCAGTGAACCCACATGCAGTTTTAATGTTGCTGATGATGGTGAAATAATGTAAATCTTTTCTTTGGGGACTATTTACCTACTGACACCTTGCAAATGTCCTTCTCCATGAATGGAGTTAAAAAAAGAAGCTAAAACTGGCAGCGGTAAGTATATTCATAACTATTTCACGTAATAATATTCAGTGAAGGCGTCTAGTTGCAGTCAGGCGTCTGGTTCCATGCACAACCACTGGGAACAGTTTGAATGTGTTTCTCTAGGAGACATTTCACATCAAAGTGCTTTGAATGACTTAATTTACATCTTAATTTAATTAAGGGGATGTTGGGTGGGGGTTCTCATTAATGAGTGAGTGAGTGACAAACTGCCTTTTTGTGATCTTGATCTCTCTCTCTCTCACTGTGTTTCCCTCTGTCTCTCTCTCTATTTCTCACACACTGTGTCTCTCACTCTGTCTCTCTCTCACTCTGTCTCTATATCACTTTCTCTCTCTCTTTCCCTCTGGCACATATTTGCAGCAGACAGCTTGCCCTATGTTCTGTCAGTCTATAAGACATCCTGTGCAGCTCAGGCTTTATTTTAGTCTTTTTCACGAGGTCCCGCTGGCCACACACTTCCCTTTGTAGTTTTGTGTACCAAGTGCTGCCCCGAATCCCTCCTGTGTCTGCGGTTTCCTGCGCCAATCCATCTGCACGAGATTTTCAACAGCCTCTCAACGGAAAACACGAGCCCGCGGAGGAGAAACGTATATTTCAGCAATAAACGTCAGCGCGCGACTTCATCACACACTTAGTCATGACTGAGTGAACGAGTCTCCATTACATACCAGGCTGAAATTACACTCTTTATCTCTCTCTCTCTCTCTCTCTCTCTCTCCATGTCTCTCTTTTCTTGTTTGTCTCTCTGTCGCTATGTCTGTCATTCTGTCTCTCTCACTCTCTCTCTTTGTCTCTCTCATTCTTTCTCACTCTTTCCTTCTTTCAATCTTTCCTTGTCTCTCTCAATCTCTGTCTCTTTGTCTCTCTCTCTCTCTCTCTCTCTCTCTCTCTCTCTCTCTGTCTCTCTCTCTCCCTTTCTGTCTCTTTCTCTCTCTGACACACATTTCAGCATAGCTTTGAACCGTGGTTCGCTGCACAATTCTGTCCTTATTTATAGATAACAGTATGTTGTATAATGTCAGAAACTGCATAAGTAAGTCTATCAGAGGTTGCTTAACAAGTCAGCCCTGTCTGAGATGATGATTCAGGCCTCGGGCAAATCAAACCCGGAGACCCTTTGCTCCGAATGTTGCAAAGTGTTGCATAAGAACCTGCAGAAGCCTCCACTTTAGCCCGACCCCTCTTGTGACCTAATTATCTCTACGAGAAAGAGAGCGCAGTGACCTCAACGGAAGCTCCAGGAGCTGATAAAGGCCAGAAGGAGAGGAAATGTTCTGTCTTATTACTCTCTGCTATCAAAGGAGCCGAAGGGTAGCTCCTGGGACAGCATGGCGGAGGACAATGGGCAACCAGGGTGTTCCTCGTCCCCATCCTCCCCTCTCTGATGCCAACCACGGAAGGAAAGTGAGAGAGAGATACAGAGAAGCAAAAGTTCAGCTAAAAATTTCATTTGCAGAATCCCTTACTCCATGTGTCAATCAGCTAAGATGGGATCGGTATCTGAATTTTGCTTCTTTAGTTCTGGACTGGAGCTTTAAATCTGATGGAGCAAGTAACTGGAGCTTATACATCACAGTTCTGTTGATAAAAACATTTACATTTACGGCATTTAGCAGACGCCTTTATCCAAAGTGACTTCCATTCCCTAACTACAGGGGGCAGTCTTCCTGGAGCAACTTGGGGTTAAGGGTCGTGCTCAGGGACCCAGTGGTGCTATGCTGAGGGTAGGATTCAAACATATGACCACTTGGTCCAGAGGCAAGTATCCTACCCACTGAGCTACCTCCACCCCAAAAACTAAGCTCATAGTCAGACACAGTAGTAATGGTCATCTTAATGCAGTCTTTCCTAATTTTACCCACAAACTAGTGCACCAGTGGACACAAAAAAAATGTTTTCTCCATTTTATTCCGTTAACAAGTGAAGCAATGGGCAGTCAGTGATGTAGTGTGTATGAGGGCGACCCCAGTGGTGCCATTGGCAGGCTGGGACTTGAACCTAAAATATTCTAATCACAAGGGGAACTTCCTAACCACCTCAGTTGCCCTGAGGAAAGCCTCCCCATTAGGGAATCAAGGACTATTCTTCCATGTGATAGGCACAAATACTGTTCACTATACTAATGAGGAAAGCTGGGAGAGTGAAGGCTAACTAGAGTGTTTAAGTCACTGAAGGGTAGTCTCTGCATCTAAACTGCCTCTAACACAACGCCATTAGACAGTGAATAGGTTGGCAGGGGGGTGACCATGCTACCCACCAGGGACAATAAACCAGCTCTGGCATTTTTGCTGGAAAGGCCCACCATGGAAGCTCCAGGAGCTGATAAAGGCCAGAAGGAGAGGAAATGTTCTGTGCAATGTTTGCATTTGAAGATGCTACTGCTGAGCAGAATGTGCAATACTGTGTATTTTATACAAAATGTGCAATTCAGACTGCTTTTATTTTATATAGATAGATGTATATTGTATGGAAATATGTGTAGTCATATAATACTGTACATCTCTAGACTGTACATGAGAAAATTCTATTTTTTATAATTAAATTTTTTTTTATTCTATTCTATTCTATTCTATTCTATTCTATTCTATTCTATTCTATTGTTTTTCTCAATCTTTCTGCCATACTAAGCAAATTTCCCAATTGTGGGACTAATAAAGGCTTATCATATATTATCTTATCACATACAATTACCCACACCATCCATATTTGTGCTCCAATATATGTGTATACAAACCAACTCATATTAAATAAAAGTAGTGTTCAGCAAAATATAAACATACTCATTTATTTAATATTTGGTTATCAAAAAAGAGCATCCTGTGTGACAGAGAGAGAGAGAATAATGTCTGTTTATTGTTCATAAATACCTGCAATAAGCTTCCCCTACAATAAATAATAGATCATTAACTGCTTTCTCACTGTACATGGGGATGAATGGTGGTTAAAAATCTAATATTCTCACTTTCAAAGAGTTGAGTTAGTTTTGCAGGGATGACATAAATTAACTTAAAATCTGATGTTTTGGCAAGTGGACACAATGTGTTAAACAGCCACTCTAAACACAAGGGCTAGCAAATATTAAATCTTGTGAATTCAATAGTTTCAACCTTTGAAACATAAAGTAACTTTTTGCGAAGCCAAATAGGAGACGAATATTCAGATTTTATACAAGAATGTTTTACAAAAACGGTCAATCCAACTTTTGCAAATAAATATAACCGTCAGTTTTGTTTTATGTGCTACATATTATACACTATGCTGTGAGAGTGTCATAGCAAATGTCATACACTGTCATAAATACAAAACTGTTGGCCTTACCATCCATTACAATGACGAAGGTCATTATTTTTTATGTCAAGTCCACTTAGCGAAAAATGAGATGTCATGGCATGAAACTGACAACGTACTGCATTTTCTATAATGTGTTAATGGCAGGGTTAGAGTCCATTATGATTCTACTGTATAATGGACCACTTCATACATTGCATGGCATAAATGAATCTAATTGCTCACGAGTATCAATTGCTCTGCTTTCCTAGAAATTCCTAGAGAGTCATTTGTTTGAGCTTTTATGTTTATGTTTCAAATGCATGTTACCCTGCAGTCTGAATACAAAAGATGGCATCAGAAGACACACTGGCCTTCTAAGCTGGAGGCCCTGTTCACTCCTCAAACACACTCTGCTCAAACGCTGCGATCTGGTTTCTGGCCCAAAATTACACACCCTGTCATTTTGTTATTCTTAGGCTCAAATTGGGAATTATTCGTCAACCGCAGCACAACAGTCCCGGAGCAGCGAGGGGCCAGCTGCTTACATTCTTTATAAAGTGCCATTTTGCCTCTTGTGTATTTCTGGATGTCTCAAAAGTCAAGTGGACAAAAGAGTGCAATAACCAGTGCTATTATTATATTTCATTAAAGTGGTTAAACATTTCCAAAGCCCTTCAGGCAACCCAGAAAAATGTGTATTTTGTCAGGACCATAATTCACATTTTGCCCGACTGGCACTTAATTGATCTATGCCCTGGGCGTTCTTTAACAAGGTCGGACAAGCTCGAAAATCCCCTCTGAATTTTGGTTGGATTTGACAAATACTTTACAGAACTGGAGATTTTGTAGCTAGCTGAATCAGGCACCATGTTGGCACCATGCTAACGGTTTGTTGATCACACAAAATCAATCACCTAATCTCTCTGAATGGTAGAAATCTCAGCTGTGGAAATCAACTCATATTAATTTGTGAAATGCAGCAAATCATGTTTTTTTATTTCGTGAAACAGATTTAGATTCTTTTTTCACTTGATGCTTTCTGTTATGTAGCAATGTAGCAAAGTCTATTGTAGCTATGACTAGCTTCTTATATTTGCATTTGATTTGGTTATCCAGTGAATGCATTTTAATCGTAATTTATTACCTTTTTTACATGAGCAATAATGTTCATCCTCCATAGGATAGGATTTTTCATCAGATATTTTATAGAATATAGCAAAATAGGAATAAAAATACTTAGCTGAAAACCTAGCTATGGAAAATAATTTGGGAAATCCACAATTTTCTCACTGGAACGAATGGTAATTACTGCTCTACATTAAAGTGGAATTAATTTGTGCATGAGCTTTAGGACACAATATGAACAAAATGAACAAAATGTGGCTTAATATTGTGTAGACATCTGGGTCTGATTCCACCAACCACCTCAAGAGCAGGACTCCTGATTTACAAACAGTTTTTGTGAGCCTCATAAATCTCGAAGTATCCGATCTGAGATCAGTCCTCCTTACTATGCATTTGGAATACCAGTCTGTAATGTCTAAAGTTTTGTTAGCTCTTGTAGCATACAGTAATCTGCACTGGGTCTTAACACCTACATGTCTGTAGCACCTCAGTGAAGATGTGGTTTGAGAAGTTGTGATGATGTTACAGAAACAAGTTGAGTACCTATTGAGTTCAAGTGTTTGTAAATAGGCTCGTAGCTCCAACCTGAACTTTAAATATGTCTTAGTTGAACAACAACATCTAGGATGAATGGAAAAGTCTGTCATTTATTTTGTCTTTCTTTAAAAGATCCTTAAAATTGTTCTGCAGCCCACATTGCATTGGTTTGATGATCAGCCATTATAAAGATCTGCTCTGGTCTATCCAACAGGACTGTGTCCACTGTGGTGGCTACAAATGAATGTTTTTGTGGCCAAAGCATGGGCTGTCAACTTGAATGCAGATTCTTGGAGAGTGATGAGCTTGAAAATTGTCCCAGTGGACGTCCCATATAGTAGTCAAATGCTTCTGAAATGTACGAATTGCTTCCATAAGCATAAATAAAGGAGACGGCTGAGAACTGGGATTCCCCGTCTTCCTTTGCTTCAGTTCCAAATCACACTTTCCACAGTGACATCTGGAAACAGCTCGGGCCTTGCGTTCAAACCAAGCGGACTGGAATTCGATTGGTTGACGTGAAGTCTCACGCCATGAAAACATGAAAACAAGTTCATCTGGATTTTTGAGCCACGACTGCACAACCGGCTTAGTGTTCTGCTTTCCTTTGACGTACAAACCAAAACGTCCAAACATTTATTGGTCTAATCAGTCCCTGTCTGTCATTTGGTATAATCATGCTATTACTCACCAGAACCACGGCCTCTCCTTTGGCTGCATCGCAAAAAAACACAATTTAAACCCTTATTTTTCATTATTTATTTATTTGTTTATTTGTTTATTTGTTTATTTATTTATTTATTTATTTATTTATTTATTTATTTATTTATTTCACCAATACGACTCATTAGAGCAAATGGACAACAGATGAACATGTTTTTTTTAGAATCTATTAGATTATTTCCCATTGACTTTGGACGTCGCTTTGAGCAAGGAGTGCAGAGGCCACGTCTGCATATCTCAGGAGAAATCTTTTTGAAGTACACTTCCTATAGTGGGGGCTCCTGCTCAGCTTACATTGGCGAAAAGGATAGTTCCGGTTCTGGCTTAACCATGTTTGAAGCCATTCTGAAATATTGGAGATGCATTCACAGGGTTTGTTAGCACTGTGTCTGCGGAGGTGAAGGTATCACCGGTTTTCTTCCACAGTCTGAAGACTTGCATGTCAGGTGACTTGGAGTTGCTAAATTGCTTGATGCCATAGAAGAATCGCATTCATTGTGCCTTTCCACTTGGTTCCCATCGTTGGATTACGTTCATAGAGTTATGTTCATAGGGTTGCACTCGTAGGGTTACATTCGTTGGATTAGGTTTGTAAAATGCTATAAAAAGACGACAAATAACAAAAGCAACGCTGGTTCAACACCATGGATGTGGCTTTGGAACAACAGATGGACATAAACTGTCGGGAGAGACCTGCACTGCTAGTGTGCTTGAAACACAGTTACCAGACAGAGATACACAAGAAAAGGGCTAGTGGTCAGTGTAATTTATCGTACTTATTCTAAGATACAAAAGTACAATTCACTTATGCTGGTGCAATCTATTCACTTTTTAAAACATGTTCCATCTTTTTTAAATATTCAAAAGTCATTGAGGTGTTACATATTATATAATATTGTAAAAAAAAGTGTTTATGCACGTGCTATTAAGTCCCTGTGCTATGGCCGCGGCTGCACTTGGTGAATGGGTTTAAATGCAGAGGACGAATTTCGTGCTGTTTCACACTGTGTGCAGTGGTGTGTTCATGTGTGACCGATTGATCACTTTCACTTTTTGATATTCTGCTTCCGTGCTCCTTCCCCCCCACATGCTCAAGATCAGGAGGAGATTCTGATGGTGTTTGGATGCTGCATTTCCCTTTTAACAAATACAAATACAGATACAAATAGCGGACGCTCTGTACACCCCTAATATATATATATATAGGGCATTAATGACTTCAGATTTTTCCTAGTCGATTAGTTCATCAAGATAGTCTAAGTCGAGTCGACTAGTCATGATGATGTCAAGCACACACAGGAACAAAGGTGTCCAACACTGAGTAAATTTATAAAAGTTCTCTGTAACATTAACAGTCAACATGACATTTAAACTAAACAAAACAAAGGCTGATACCTCGACTGTTCTGGTAAATTTAAGTGTAAACAGAAAATGGGAACAGTTGAAGCCTGGCGCTGCTCAGCTCCTCTGAACCGGACTCCCTGCATTGCTAGCATCAGCATGTTAGCTAGAGGTGCCGTTTCAGAACCGTGCAGAACGCCGGTTCTGTTCCTGCACTTTCACACCAACTTGCAGGTTCTGCAGGTCTCCTGCTGTTTGTGGGTCTTGAGTGAAGGATCTCCACAAGTGAGATGTGTGCCTCTGTTCTCTGCTGCCATCTGTCTCGTCTTGTTATGGTCTCGTGTTTACACTCCACTCTACATGCCAATGGTTCTGCCACATTTATGAAGGGGCTATAGTAACTGGTTAAACCAAGGAATGCGTGTCAGCGTCAGCCAATCAGAGGCAGAGACAGCAATACGTCCAAAGCAAGGACAGAGAGAGAGAAAAAAAACACGACAAGTCTAGTGCCTCTATAGTCGACTAATCAACTAGTCGATTTTGTGTTAATGCCCTAATATACATACAAACACTCTTTGCTACTTAAATTTTGTTATAGTTGATGATTATTGACATCAACTTTATTTCTGAAGTCAGCTTCCAATGTCTCAAGAACCTCAACATTTTTATTCCAATATGAGGGGTTTTAATCCCGCTGTTTCACATAAAAACATCCTTGATTTGTTTTCTGGTTTTTACAGCTTTGCTTTGAATTCACCATGTAATATCATGGTCATTTTGGATTCATAAAGAACGGTGATGTGGGCCAACCAATTTTTGATGTCCCTAAATCAAGGAGGAAAGCTCAAGGAGAAAAATGTGAACACTATTGTATTGGTTTGGTTAGTTTCAGTCACTCGTGCTGTCGAGTCTATAGCCTTACCCTGAGGTGCATGATTTATGTTTCTTATTTAGAGTGAAAACACCCATCCATCCTTTATTCCATGGCTGGGTTTGGCTGGAGAACAGAAGTGTGACATGGCTTGGAGGCCACCAATAATGGGAAAATGGGTTTTCTGTTGCCCTGTAATATCCAACATAAATACATCTGTATAGCAACTGAGTCTGTTGGGCGAAGCCATGGAAAAAAACACGTTCGGTTATAAATCAAAATCAAGTAAATTCAAGTTTATTTATATTGCCCATTATCTTATACAAAGCTTGCCGAATGTGCTTTACAATTATTTAATGAAAACGAAATAGTATAAAGTAGAAGTAAAATAGAAGAAGAAGCGAAATTATTTATAAAAATCAATTAAATGAGATTGAATGGAAGTAAAGCCAAAGTGAACTTTGACATCTCAGCTATATACATGTGTACAGTAAGACTATGTGGTGTGGCTCCAGATTGTACCGAGCACAAAAAGGACACAGGCATAAATAACCTATAAGAATCTATAATAGAGGTCCAAGGATGTGGAACACGATCCATTTCACTTGTAAAAAATTGTGCAAATGTTGCATCAACAGTCAGGAGGGAAGCAAAAATACTGTAAAACAACAGTGGGCTTCATACGTTCCTCGAAGAACCAATCAATCTAAAAGCTCAACAAGGTTCTTCAGAGAACTTTGTCCCTTTCCATCTGACTTTATTTTGGAATGCAACATTATTGTAATGCAAAATTAGTGGAGTGCAATTAGTTGCTTAATATGTGCTTGCTCCTTTAAGAATCAATCATTTAAAAAATAAGCTCAATGAGGTTCTTTAGGGAACCAGATGTGGGTCTTCTATTGCTTCAAAAACACATTTTGGTATTTTATGTATAAATTATGGCAGTCTTAATTAGGATTCTCAACTATAGTGAAGTAAGAACAGGACTCTCTCTTCAAAACCTGGCACAAAGCTGCTAAGTGATGGGCGAGTTTGGATGATGTCCAGAAGGAGGACAGAGGGGAAGGGGGGCTGTATTATTACTTTCTCAGGGAGAGACCCAGCACTGTTTAGAGAAAGCCCATGGTGGCCAGAGGGGATTTGCTGGAGAGCAGCGCACAGTTGTTAAACAGCCGTGCCCTTCAAAAGACTAGATACAGCTGTGCGAGAGGCCTCATGCTTCATTCTCATCCTTCTCTGTCCCTGTTCCTGTTTTCCATGCACTGATTTTCCCAAACACACTTTTCAGGAACTTCCCAGCGACTGGCTTGAAAAGGGTTTTTGATTTTATAGAGTTCCTTCACAACCACCCCCCCCACACAAACACACACACTTCCTCTATCTTTTTCTTCCTTCCTTCCTTCCTTCCTTCCTTCTTTCTCTGCCATTTCTTATCTCTCCTTATTTTCTTCCACACTCTCTGGGCTCCTCCACCGTCACATGTTCTGCTGTGAGGGTGGGCTCATGGAGCTGAACCAGATGTAGCACTAACAAGTCATTCACGGTCTTAGACACCTGAGAAAATTACGTTAAAACCTGATTAGCTGAGCAGTATTTGTTTTAATAAGCTAATAGAAGAACGTACACTTATGGTATTAATGCAGGAATTAGTGATTTTTTTAGTATGTCTGTGTGTTTGCTTAATCATTCCCAGACCTCTATTCATGGGAGCCAAATAAGACCTTCTGGTTCCCCTCAAATACCTTCAAATTCCTGTTTCAGCTCAATCGGTACTTCATTAGATTAAATAATGAGTTTCATAAGTACATTCAAAGGGTGGAGGAATAGAAGAGAATCTGGAACCAAACCTTACTAGCCGATAATATGTCAAGTATTTTTTATTTTACGAACAAAACAGTCCAAAAGCATTTGTTTTCTTAAGAAAATCATACTTTATTTGTGTTACCTATCTGAAAGCAAATCTAACAGGCAATCATTTTTTGAATTGTAATTTTTCAATGCCTGTTTCTAAAGTGTAACTCCTGCATATTTTAGTTTTGGGAAATCTGTTTAAAAAACATAAAAAACAATTTTTAACTAAATCAATATTCAATGTCACAAATTATGTACAAGTTTAATATTTATCTCCTACTACATGACCCAGCACAGAGTCAATGACAGTTATCGTTGTTTAGAATCTACCACCTGGGAGTCCTGGTTAAGTAAGTACCACCCGTGACTTGCAAACTGATATCATGTTGTGTATTATGCAAGGACTGAGTGAGGTTTGGCCAGTTATACTACTGCACATAAAGAGATAATGTAAAAATATGCCAGTAGTTTTACCTACAAAGTAAAAAAAATGGACTGAGTGAGTTTTGGAAATTTGGTCTTCAATTTTTTACATTTTATTTACTGCTTTCGTGTTTGTTTGCTTTTATTCTAATGTTCACTTGTGCATGTGCAGACAGAATGTCCCACGCTAAGAAGAAAGGCTTGAAACATTTTGCCCAGGAGCCTGAGTTTTTTGCACAACTCTTCTTGATTAGTCCATCATAGATACTCAAATATATCCATACGTAGAGTTGATATATTTGCTCCACGTAGCAAAATATATTCTCATTTCTAGTGTTTATTGTGGTCCCACTTTATTTTGTGCCTCTATTGACTGTATTATTGCACAATAGCAATACATGTAACATCAATAAGACTACTATGTATCCTTCTGATGTTTACATTGTTGCAGCTGGATTATAGTTGTGTTTGTGTGAATAGTTTTCCATCTTCATTTGTTTTACTCATAAAAAACACGCTCCCTCTGAGAGAAAAGCATCGTATTGTGGGATATTGTGGGACATGCCTTCAAAAAGCTTTAAAATAAAATGTCAACACCAGCCTGTATTTGTACTCTTCAGCCGAAACTGAAAGGGCCAGTAACATAAATGAAACAAATCTTTCTGTCAGTGTCCCATTTGATCTCTAAATAAATATGAAAATAAACCAGGGGCAGCTGGTAGCCTGGTGGGTAATGTAAAATGGCCACTAATGTTTACACTTGAACACACTACGTCACACAGTGTGAACATTTATGCATTTAACCCACTCACCAAGTGAAGCAGTGGGCTGCCACCAATGAGGGGAGTAGTGTGGGGATGGTACCTTCAAGTTATACCTCAGTGAAGTGTTGTGATAGGAATCCACTTACTTCTGACTGTAGGGGCAACAACCTAACCATTAGGCCACCTGCTGCCCCAATGAGTTACCACTGTAATATTGAGGCTCCCTTGAGTAAAATACAGTCCCCACACACCACTCCCCTGGCTCAATTTTGGGGCAGCTGGTCATCTGGTGGTTAGGGACTAGCCTCTGCGATCAGAGGGTTGTAGGTTCGAATCCCAGGACTGCCAGTGGCACCACTGATGCACCCTTGAACAAACTACCAATGTCAACGTTTAAGTCAATCTCTGATAAAAATGTTCTTCACCTCAGGCTCTTTCCAGAAGTTCCTTTCAAAGCAACTAATGGGTGACGAAGAACCGTTTAGTCCCCGAAAATATGAAGATCCACATAAAATGAAAATACTTGTGCCTTCTATTTAATATCAACACTTTTATGGCATGTTTAATGTCCTTTTTCTGGTTTTCAATGCATTCAATTCTAATTTTTAGTGTACTTCCTACTTTTTATATTTTCTGATTCAATAATATTTAAATAAACCTGACTTGATTGGCCACAGATGAACCCAGAGCAAGATACTGTAGCTAGAGAACTAGCAAGCTCATTAAATGTACTAGGAGAATTTGATGCATTTACACATTTAAACCACAAATTCTCAGTAACTTTTTTGACCTACCTGACACAAAAAAGGTCTGCTGCACACAAAGGGGCCCTGTGGCAGGAGCTCTCCTGTCTGTTAATGGCTTTAAGACAACCATGACGTCTTTCTGGCCCTGGTTTTCATCTTGGAATCCTGTAAAAGCTCAGTTCAGGTTTAGAGATTGTATTTGTTG
>JBBKCR010000128.1:13114798-13125956 GCA_037577295.1 Ladigesia roloffi | reverse complement strand
CTCTGCCATCATTTTAAGTGGGAGAACTTGCACAATCGGTGGCTGACTAAATACTTTTTTTCCCCACTGTATATGTATATAACTGTGTTGATTGTATATTATTGTATATTGCATTGCTCAGAATATTCCTTGCATCAAATTCCTTGTGTGTTCTCTCTCATATTGGAGATAGATGCGATGCTGATTCTGATTCTGATAACATTACATCAATTGACGTTCACAGCCATTCTAGTCATATATTGCTGCACCATACCCACTTCACCAGAAATTTTGTTTGGGTTACCACATATTAATCAAGAATAATACAAACATTTAAGTCAATTTTTTTGGGATTTTGCAGCAAGAACTTCAAGGAGAAATAGTGGTCGTTTTCCTTGATTTGCGTCATTTGACACAGTCAGCCCATCTATTGCAAATCATGAACATGTAGGTCTCTCCTATTGAAACCGTTACTAAATTTGTTTCATTATCTATTTGGCATTTGTCTGAACTAGGAATACCAATGAAGAGTTGTAGTCTCCAAACATAGTCAAGCCCGAGAGCTTTTTGATTCATATTAGCATAAAGGTTCTAGCGCTATGTGGACATGTCTTCAGAGAGGAACCCGGGGAACAAGGCATATCCGCAAAACGTGACTGGACTAGTTACTGCTGGTGTGCATGAGACTGCCTGCCTGTTTTGTCATGGAAACAAATATCCATAAAAATATTAGGGCAAAATGATGTTGCTATAGCAACTCTGATGTGTTTCTCTTGACTACAGATTTCACAGAGCCCAAGTCTCCTTGTACTCCTTGACTGAGTAGAAGAATGAACAGATAGATCATTGCATGTTTTTGCAACTAAAGTTAGATGTCTAAAAAAATTGAGCCTGAATCTGCTAGTTTGTTGAGCTAGAACTAGCATTTGTTGTACAGTTATGTTCAAGCCACAACCCTGACTACTCATTTAGTACCAGCATGGTAGCCATACAAGCGATGGACTTGAAAAGTCTTGTTTGTTTCTTGCACCTAGTTGGTATTTTTTTTGTGTTCTGGCAATCAGCGTGAGGCTACTGGCTGAAAAAGCAAGCAGCCCTAATCAAAATCAAAAAGCGTTCCACATGAATCGTCTTCTGTTCGCACTCGATGAAAAGCTCAGCTGTGAGGCGCATGCATGAAAACAGTCCGGCCTGACCACCTGTCTGAGCACAGCCTGTGATTTTAAGGTAGAAAGGGGTTCAGTGCAGTGGGGGTGATGGACAGGTGCTGGTGTTAGAGGTCACAACTCCGGAAGAATCAGAAAAAGGGAAAAACTTCAAAACATTCTTTATGGACAGCACACAACCCACCTCACACATCAATAAGAAATTCTGCTTAAAGTCATTCCTGTAGGTCCAGAAGGCACAAAGTGTTGGTTTTGCCTTCCCCTTCTGACGTAGCTGTGTATATTCAATGTAAATTTGGATACATTTTCTACATAAATGTATATTATTTAGCACCATTCCAGAAAGTGAGAAATCTGTTTTAATAAATGTCACTTTTGATTGCATTTATTTATTCTACAGAACATCACATCTTAATTTAACATTCATATTCAACTTAAGTGGTGGTCCTGCTTTGGCGTTTCAGTAACACCACTTCCACGCACACTATTGGTTTTTATATTAGTCAAACAATACAATTGCTGGGGGAAAATAAGAGACTGCTGCAAAAATGTTCAGTTTCTCAGGTTTTATCTTTTATAGCTGCAAATAACTGAACAGCTTTGCCTTCATTTTTAAGAATTGCTGATAATATTTCTCCTGATTTCCAAATAAAACTCTTGTTTTTAAAGGAAATGACCAAACATCAGAATAAGAGAAATGGTGCTTTACAGAACTTGAATAATTCAAAGAAAACAAATATTTTGTTCACTCTTAAACAAAATGGCAATAATTAACGTTGACTTACCTCTAGTAGTGTTTTACCATCCAGCTGGTCACATTCTGAGAGGAGAGTGTTGATTACAGAAGGAGGTGTTTGTGCAGGCATTTAACGGACACTGGCATCGAATGGTCTATTTCAAAATAAACTGCAGTGGTCTCTTTTTCCCAGAGCTGTATGCAAGAGACAAGGAGAACTATTGACAAAGTCTGTGCTGTGATGTAAATGTAAATGCAATTGTCATGACAGTTATCATAACATCAGGACGGCTCGTGTTAAATGCTCTAGCAAGAGCAGCGTTGTAACATCTGTCATATTAACCAACTGTAACGCTAAGAACTCAGTCATATTACAGAACAAAGACTGTCAAGACAACCATGACAGATTATACAGAGTCACCTCAAAAGTCTTGTTCCAGCCACAGTGTGAAACACCTGCTCTGGCTAATTACTGTCCTCAGAAGTCACACTTTTTAGTTGCCGCTAGTACTTCAGCACTGGCTTGGTGTATCTTGGGCCTTTGATCAACAAGGATCTAACTAATGACCATCAAACAGCACCTTTGACCATCTGAAACCAGCAAACAACATTTCATCTGCACAGCACAAATGGAATGATTCTCTTCAGCAAAGTCTACACAGTATCACGCACAAACGCATTGATAATTCAAAGAAATAATGACTTAAGCTAAAGTGGTCCTGGGGGGAAAAAAAAACAAGTTCAGGTCTACAAACCGATCAAGCACATTCTCTGTAGTGCTGCAAAGGGACTTCTTAATATAACCAGCATCTGTCAGCATGGGAACACAGAAGCTTCTTTTGATCTAAAATAAAATGCCTGAGATCCAAAGCAAGTCGCGAGCTAAAGAAAGCCGACCAGATGCTGAACCAACACCGCAAAATGAAATTAAAGCACAAACAATAAATTCTTCGCCACAAAACCACACCCGACTGTAAGAAAAGATTGAAGAATTCAAGCCACTAATGTTGGTGGTCAGATCTCTCAAGGCTGGACCAGTTAGATCAAATTCTTGACATCGAATGGATGGTAGTCAAGTGAACAGTAAACTTAGAACATTTGGGTTCACGGTTGTTATTTTTTATCAGCAGGTATATAATGTATTCAGACAACATTTCTCAATGGGCCACAGTGCAGCATATAGCAACAAAGTGCAGAGACCAATACAATAATGAGGAAAACAGTATGAAAGGTATGAATGGGATGTAACCTCCGCCTAGTGTTGGACTGCATGAGTGGTGAGCTGCAAGGTTTCCACTTTACAACTTATAAAAGGCTTAGAAATTATGTATAAACAGTTTGTGGACAGTATTTAAATAATTAATAAGCACTTCTAAACTAATTTTAACAACTGTCGTTCGTTGATGCTGGCTCACTCTGGTGTTGTTAAGGAAGACCTGATGAAGCTGACAGTATAACATTTGACTGAGATAGGCTCAGTAACTAACAAGATCGGAGATCTAAACTGTTATAACTTGTTTATAACTGCTTATTAATGGTTTATAAGCTCTCTGCAACCTAATTAACAGCCTGATTACAAATGTATAAACCCTTTGCCGTGTGTTACCAATATATAGCAGAACATACAGTAAGTGTGCATGTTGTGGCAGTAAACAGAATGTAAAGCACAGTTTCTATGGAAAGTCTAGAATGTAAAATGATATGTCTATGAAGTATAAATGAGGTAAATCACTAGAATGATACATGGTGAGGCAGGGACTAGACATTTATGCACACTGAGAGCTCTGATGGTCTGGTTTATGATACTGTTACACAGTCTTGCAGACTTCAATTGCCATTTCCCAGATGGTAGAGTCTATGTGCACTTTGTATGCTTTACTTTCATGGTGACCAGTAAAATACATGAACCTATTTTTACTAACCAGGTCATTAAACTCAAATCTTGCTTTGTTCTAGTTGCTCAAAAACACAATGCTGTTGGGCAATATAGTGTGATCACTGGGTTAGCCCCTCTCAAGTCACCCTAAACATCTGTGCATTCTTACTAATGCAAATCATGTTGGAAATATGACATACATTCTGTCCATAATTTGGTCAATTTAAGTCAGTTTCAGGATTTGACCTACAGTGCGAACAAGTAAGAAGGTATTACCTACCTTTACACACACACAAGCTTACCTAAGGAGATCATTCAGACGTCACCTCAGCTGTCATCGTGGTTGACTCAACGTGGCAACCCACTTATGCACTTCTGAGAATAAAGGATGGAGCTCGGATCAAGGCCGTTCGTTCCTCTCACATTTCCATCTCTGGAGCTGGATGTAAGTTTAATCATCAGTGTGCCACAGTGTAGTGACCGCAGGTACAGCCGCACTTCCTTTGGACTAATTTATTTCAGGACCCTTCCACAAGCACCAAACAGTGCCGCACCAAGAAACAAATCCATAATTGACAACAAATTTACTGTGGTCTCTGGCAGAGGGGCTAAAACATGTTCCGGCTGGGCTGAAAGCCTTCACTTGGCTCTTATTTCTGAAAGTCCACTAAAAGGCACTTTCCGGAAGACGCACTTTGGTGCTTCATTAACTGAAAAGTCACAGCTCAATCTTCAGGCAGGAGATGTCAGCCTGACATTCTGTGACCTGAAGAACCTAAAAAGGATGAGAATATCTCAGTTCCTTCAAAGCATTCTAAATGGGGCAGAGGCCAACAAAGAGCAAGCCAAGGGGTTCTATTGGCCCATTCAGTCAAACACAGACTCATTTCTAAGCAATTTACCTGAATTCTGAGAACAATTTTTGACAAGAAAATGGAATCAATCCTCTCAGTGCTTCTCTTATCTTGATGTTGTGCTGCTGTACTGTTTGCAGCCCCATACAGTGACTTTTCTTTTTATAGATTTAACCATTAAAATTTCATTTTAAAGATGTATTTCATTATTTAACAACAAGAACAAACACACTGCACCATTAAAAATGTATTTCATGTAGAAAACAAATTCCTGGGCTGGGCCCTGGAAGTCCCACCATTCTTGAAGCCAATCAAACTCTTCTAATTGGGAAAAAAATGCTTTTTGAGTAAATGTAACACAAAAAAAGAATCAATACAGTGGCTAGCAGTGGTGCAGACCAGCTCATTCTAAAGGGATTGAAAAGCCAATGTCAGTGCTAACACATCATAACTTTAACTATTTAGATGAAAATGAGGTCCTTGATACAGGGCCAGCCACAGATCAGTCTGCCATTGATAAATTGCAGTAATTTCCTGTAGGGAGAATTTGAAGGAAGTGACAGCTCCATTCCATGTGATATAGTATTAAACCTCTGAAATGGCTAAAGTACAAACTACTACAACCACCATTGTTGAGATGTAGTTGGAAGTAAAATGGTTAAAATTGTGAGATGAAAATTTGCCAAGTTAGCTTCCTTGCTGGTTTGGTCTTCAGGAACTTGGACATTATTGTGAACATAATTTGGAAGTAACACTGACCTCAACCAAGCACATTTTCATTTCCCAACTAACTGAGGCAAAAAACAAATGACTGTAGTCATTTTGAAAATCCTAGATACGATGCTGACTACAAATCTAATTAGGTTGTCTGTCAGTTAGAAGCAGAAAAGTAGTCTATTACCACCTTCATTTTTAATTCATGAATTACAAATGTCCAAATTTAACCCAAAAGGGTTCATATAAAATGTCTTTAGCCATAAAATGTACATACAAATAGAATCACACAGAGGGACTAGTAGGGTTATTCTCTTTATTTTTTGAGTTTCATGATTTAAGTCCCAATCAGAAGGTCTAGCTCATTGTTCACCAGAAGTTCAAACACAGCTGGTTCAACTTTTATCACGGAATTAACAGATGTGTGTATCAGTGTAGGGATATTTTCTCCTCACAAAATTGGTCCCATTTATTGGAACTGAAGAAGTGCCTTGTTAGGGAGATTTTGTTCAAGTCGTAGGAATACACACGTTTTGAGTCATGGAGAATTAATGGAATGATATACTACTTTATTAAAGCTTATCTGGAAGCAGAGCACCTGGCGACCTTCAATTCCATCATGACCAAAAACCAAAATGTCAAAGCAGTTGCTTGCCATAACAAAGACTAGCTGGTTTAAAAGGCATATTATTGAAAGCCAACGTCAATACTAAGCACATTTCAGTCCCCATTTAGTAATTTCATAGACTAAAATTACATACACAAATCGGTAGCCGGTCTTGTGTGTCTTTAAAATCTTCATATTGAATTTCGGCCAGCCAAGGTTCTGAGAACGGCCTTCAGCTTCTGTATAATAACCTCTGACATCAGTATCCTTTATTCTAAGCATACATACTGTATAAATACAACATAATATGCCCTTTATTCTTTTACCTCCTGTGCCGCATCTTGTCATCCTCTACGTATTCTCTCCTTGCTATTCAGTAGATAACCCCAGAAAGAGAGAGAGCAAAAGAGCGTGCAAGAGAGAGAAGGCATCGCACCGGATTTTTATCGTCAATTCTGTGGGTTCATTATTGAATTTCTCTCTCTCTCTCTCTCGCTTTCTCATTCCCCCTTTGAAACAGTATGGAGATAAAGCAGTCTTTCTTCTCTCCACCTCTTTCTTTGAGGCATGTTTGCACAGTCTTGGTAAAGTATTTATGTCCTTCAACCCCTTAATACAGAATAGGTCCTCCCCCACACACCCATCTGAATGTACTGCTGCTTCTTCCTGTCAAAACCCAAGGTTACATCTCTCTCGCTGACTCTTGCTCAACCTTCTGCAGCCATTATTCTTCTTATCTGAAGGTAGTTTGTTGGCAATGGATACACACAAATCAAAAGGCGGTACATATATATATTAGTTTTATTTTCACATTATCGTCATAATTTTTCTTCATTTTCCCCTTCATTCTCGTAAAATGGTCACCTCTGAATGTACACATACTGCAAACTGTCAAAAATATACAAATGAATGCAGACTTGTGCTATACTCTGGTCAAATGTTTAAAAAACATTGGCACTGAGGGAGAGAAAGAAAAAAAAAAGAAAGAAAGAAAAAAAAAGAAAGACACTGAGAAGTGTAGACATGCACAGCATACGTGTGAGCACCAGGTGAAGAGAGGTGCCCGCTGAATGGGATTAGTCTCTGAAACTGAAGATACTATAGTCAGACAGTAGTTCAAAAGGCTGCCCTTTATAAAAGAAAAACCATCAAGAATGGTACTATTAGGCACATAATAGTTTACTTTATACATAGTCGTCAATCTCCGATTGAATGTAGAAGTGTTTGTGGAATTGTAGAAAAAGAAAAAGTGGAGGAAAGAAACATCTAACAATTCCCGGAACGTACAATAAAAACCATTCTTCTGCTGTTTGTTACAAGTTGTCAAGGAATCTTGGTCTAGAAAAGCACAGGAATGTCAAATCCATAGCCTAGTATCCAGCATCTGTATGTGACCTGCGGATGAGGGCTTGTGTAGAGATTTTGCCGGTCTGTGTCTGTGTCAGATGCTGAGATCTTTGGGGTTGTCTTTGGCCCTCCTCCTGGGCTCAGGTAGTGTGCCGTTGGCTTGGCCATAGTCAGACTTGAACTTGCGGTAGTAATTTCTCACTCTGTCTTCTTCCTCCGAGACTTCATCACTAGACAGGTCTCGACCAAGGCTCCCAGTTCTGTACTGACCCGCTCTTTGAGACTCTGCCCCAGAGTATCGGTCCCTTCTCTCAGGAGAGCGACCCCTCAACAGTGAGCTGTACTTTTGGAAGGCTGTGACTGAGTCGGGGGTCCGAACACGGGGTGAGCTGCGTTCCTTGTTGGCCCCTCTGAGCAGGCTGTCCCCACGGTATGTCTCCTGAATGGGTGAAATATCCCGGAGACGGTCAAGGGACTTGCGCCGTAGAGCTTCATCACGGTTGTAAGATGGTCGGGAAAGAGCATCATCAATATTAAAACGGTTGTAAGACAGGCTATCACGTTCTAACTGGTCATAAGATTGTCGGGGCAAGGTGTCCCGTTCGTACGAAGGCCTTGGCAAAGGGCTCTCACTGTTTAGCTGGTCCAAAGCAGGCAGCTCCTTCAGGACACTGTCCACGCGAGATGGAGGCTCTGGAGGTGGAGGCTCCCTCAGGAACACATCTTCATCCTGTAGGGGTTTGCCATTGCGAGGCCTGTCTGAGGAAGGGTGGGAGGGCCGTCGAGGGGAACGGTATCTGGAGCGTTGTGGGGAACGGTATGGTGATCTACGCTGGTTAGGGGAACTGTGGTGGCGCCCTTGCCGGTATGGAGAACGATGCCTATGTGGAGATGAGTGCCGATGTTGCCGTCTTTCTGGTGAGCGACCATGCCGATGTCCGTGGTGTCTGTTCAGGGTATTCTCAGTGCTCCTGGCCCTGTGCCTCTTCTCTGGAGAATGGTGCCTCCTGTGGTGACGATGGTGCGAGTCATCCTTGCTAGACCTTTGGTTGCTGTTGTTCTTGGAGAATTTGCCAGCGCTGCTGCTTTCCTTGTTATGGCGCTTGCCCTTGCCCTTCCTGCCTGGGGAGCGGTGTCTGTGGTTGGAATGGTTATGGTTGGAGCGGTGGCCGTGCTCATGCTGACCTGTGCCTCGCGCCCTCTTGTCCTCATTCCGGGATGGTTTATGAAGGTCTGGTGGAGAGCTGGAATCCAATGGCGGATGGGACTGAGTATCAGGAGGTGCTGTGTTCACTTCCGAAACAGTTTGAGCCCCGTCGATGGGGGTGTTGCCGTTGTTGTCTGTAACAAACAAGTAATTATAAGTGAAATAAAGAACAAGCTAGCCTAGCCCATTTATTACCAGGGCTAACAAAAATACTAGGTTCATTATAGAATGGTACAGACTGAAAACCACTATAATGACCTTAGTGTTATGAATATTTTTGAAAACCAAGGCCCAATCAATTACTGCTTATATATGCACAGGACTAATTTCAATTATTTTGGTAAAGTCTTAGCTCAAATTGTACAGGGGAGTCAGTGTGCTGACCAGAAGCCAAGACTAGGTCATCCAGGAGTGCCAAAGGCCTATGCAGTTAGTCATACAACACACTTGATTTGACTCATATTAAGTATTAAAACTCTTAAAGAGTTGAACCCAGGTTATATGAGTGCTCCGACACCATCTAGCCACAGCCATTAAAATGGGAAAAAATGATCAGCAGAAACATATCTAGTTGCATGACAAAGAAGTCATCGATCATGTTTCTGAAACCAAATGAATCGTTTTAGCACAAGCTAATTTCTTCAGCCAGTCCAGCCCTGAATTTAATTTAAAGGACAAGATGATGAAATATAAATGCAAGCCAGAAAGCAATGTCTCTTCTGAGAGCGATGATTCAGCCAAAGCTTGAATGGCGTAAATGGTAAATGGTTTTATGAATCCAATGCAGCAGTGGTTTTCAATCCCAGTCCTGGTGACCCACTGCCTGGCACACTTTCGATTATTCCCTGTCCCAACACACCTGGTCCAACTCACCAGCCAATTATCAAATGCTTCAAGAGCTGGATCAGAAGTGCTGGAGGCAGATAGCACCTGATAATACAGGGTAGCCTTCAGTACCCACGAATGGTATTGAAAATCACTGCAATAAAGCAAGTTCAAGCTGTCAAGATTGCAGCATTCTTGCATTCAAGAAGCTGAACCTTGCTTGGATAATGACCTAATGCACAGTCCAAACATATAGATGGGAAAAACACTGGGGCAGAATTCCTGGGGGAATGCACAATGATATTGTATAATAATAAAACTATTATAATTCTATTTGACACAAAAAAATTTGATGATTTGATTCACTCCAGTGCAGTATGTTAGCCTGTGCAGGGTGACTGTGTCTTTAATTTACTGCCTATTTAAGCTTCTACATTCCTCTGCAATGCTGCAGGTATCAGTACTGAACAATAAATGTTTGGAAAGATATTAGATGAGAGCAACGGCCCAGAAATTGTGGCACATTCTTATATTTTTGAGTGATAACTGACTTTAGATTTCTGTACTAGAACCCTGCTACATTGACTTAACCCTGCCTTGGTGGATGTCATATGTTGTCATGACAGCTATTTAATGTTATATAATTTAATGTTGTGTCACCATTACTGGTCACCGTCAAGACAGAAGATGCTGTGACATTGAACAAATCATATCATCATGTGACAAACGGTAATGGCACGAATCAATGTAGCATCTGGCATGACAATTACTGGTAATGCTAAAAAGACAGTTATATTAATGCTTGCAATCCATCATGATTGTATATGACATCCTCTATTATGAGGCTATGTCAGTGTAGCAGAGTTCAAGTGAATCTGAGAATCCCACACAGCCTAAAATAAATCTGAGCCAACAGACATTTCTGGTAAGTCTTGTCTGGGCTTTTTATTATTCAAGACGTAACTTAGGCTGATGCAACTTCCCAAGCACTTGGGAGGAGGCGGCCACTACGTACTACTTCAGCTAGCTAGAAACTCAAGCTAGTAAGGTGTGAACCTGCATTTTTCACTGGGTGATCCACATCTGAAAAACAAACAGCAATGAAGACACTTAAAATATTCCATTTCAAAACTGAGGGACGATGGCTGTGGCATGTTCATGTTCATCCGTCCGCATTTGGGACAATAACACAGGAGTGGCCTCAGCGCTGGCGATGCATTGTGGGCAAATGAATTTGCTTGCATGGAGTGGAAGACAGCTTGGATGACCAGCTGGAGCAATGACGGCATGGCGTGAACAATATAACTACAAACCGTGGTTTGGTTTTGGTAGAAACCAGGCTCTCCTGCCTTTTCATTCCGTGTGCCAGCCGTGGCTTGGGGAGCGGCAATCGCTGGGGCGGGGAAGGAGGGGGAGAGAACCCAGGACAGTGACGGTGCGAGGATTCAAATCAAAAACAAGTAGCAAAGAAGAGGAGAAAGAGAGAGAGTGTGAGAGAGAGAGAGATAAGCAGAAACATTTAGAACCCTGAAACAAAAACCATGAGATAGTGATGGTGGTTTTGCAATGGAAAAAAGGTGTTTATTTGTTTAATTAATCAATCAAAGATAGAGATTGTCCATAAAATGCCCCCACCCTTGAGTGAAAAATAAAACATGAAGAGAGTTCCAGAAGACCACACACACAAGCACCCAGCAGCATTATAGACCCAAGCTCCATAGACACAAAGAGACAGTGAATGCTTTAATATGTGTGTACACACACACGCACACGCACACACGCACACACGCACACACGCACACAAGCACACACTCACACACAATCACAAACACTATCACACACACTAA
>JBBKCR010000128.1:13082933-13108039 GCA_037577295.1 Ladigesia roloffi | reverse complement strand
GAGAGAGAGAGGTAGAGAGAGAGAGAAAGAGAGAGAGAGAGAGAGGTAGAGAGAGAGAGAAAGGTAGAGGTAGAGAGAGAGAGAAAGGTAGAGGTAGAGAGAATCACAAAGTACAGTGTTCTGGAGTTTTTGACTGCAGCATGACGTTCTCCGTGCGTCCTCCATTAGAAATCCATCACCATTGCAACACAATACTAATGCATAAACGCACCAACCAGCTTTAAGCACACCAAAGCTGGATGGGGAAAATAATTGCACATTTATCACACAGGAAGAACGCGGTCACAGTGGAGTCCCCGTTTCATTCTGCGCAAGGCTGCTGTATCTGAAACCCTGCAGAGCTCCAGGCCTCCTCTTCCTGAGCCTCATCAGATTTGGGTTATTTACAATTACTGCAGTCACTTAAGTCAGGACCTGTCAGATACTCCGTAAAGCCCAAAAGCTTTAAATCTGGACTGTACTGTCAAATAATATCCAATAATATGAATAAACTTACGTGGATACGTAATTACATACACAAATGCAGTCTTGAGCTACCACTCATTTCTTTATATTCTGCTTTGAATCACCTTGCTGGTGCAAAATGCGATTTTATGCCCGTCAACCTGTCTCCTACCAGCAGCAGAGATAAAAGGAGCATAGATAAGGAGTTTCTGCCACTCAGCATTCAGCACCACCAGTATATTGATCACAGCCTGATCTTCTGGAAGCTCCTGTTTCTTCACTGGTTCCGGACTTCAGTTAAATGTGCTATATTATGCTTGAATGATTCTTACATTTAAAAGAATTTCTCAATACTTATCACTTGATATACAGTAAATCTTCACCTTTGAAATATGGTAGTTTAATGCTTTCATCCCGCTGGCTGAACTCAACCTCCCATACTACGAGCCAATCAGGTTGCTCCAAAAGGTCAGCTAATGCGAATATGCTAATTTTGCTAGGAATGAAGGGAAGCTAGTGGTATTTACCAGATAGCATAGTGTCATATTTGGCTCAATTATTCTCAGTGTTGGCATTCTGACTGTACTATCTCTTTAATTTGGTCTTAAAATAGCAGTCTATGTCACTATTCTTTCTCTTCCTCTCTCAGTCATTTCCACTCCAGTGGTCATAGCAACCCGACCGCCAGACCCTCCGTCGCTGAAACATTCAACACACAGGGCTGTCTCAGGCAATGTGGCACAGGATAAATTATACAGAGCCGGGAGAAAGGAAGGCGGGATGGAAATATCCAGGAGGACACAGAATTTCCTCCAGTGGTCCCACTCACTCTAATCCATGCATGCACAAACGCCGTCGCAGACACGAAGACAAAAATAGGGTCACCTTCACCTCTGATTAAAGCTCAGACAGACCCCACAGGCAGAGCTAGTGCATTAGGTGTCATTGGATTACAGCTGAATACAGACACCTGGGACATCAGGCCTTTTGTTTCCAGCCTCGCACCATTTCTCAATCTCTCTCAGATAAACAAGTTTTCATTTTTTTTTACACAGATATGTTCTAGAAGTGCATATATATATATATATATTTAAAATAATGCACTTATACGAAAAATGTCTCGTATAAAATAAATACATGAAAACACATCCATATATATATATATATATATACACACACACATACATATATACATATATATATACATACATATATATACATGCAATATACGGGTTTTTGTCGCTAATGCAATATATAGTAACTACCAAACATGTCCCTTCATCCCATTATCAATGATGTACACAACTCGACATTTCAGTGAGTGTCTATTTCAGTTTGTGTGCACACACGCACACACAGATATGTCCCATTTTTCTACGTTCAACTTTAACAGCGGCGCTTTACATTATCATGTATAAATACACACACACACACACACTTATATAATCTACACTGCAGTAATTCCCACCAGGCTTGCATAAGATATGAGCTAAAACCAGACAGCTGGAGATACAGGAAGCCAATGTGTAGAACATGCAGTGCTGTGCTGCCTCCTTCAGCCTCCTCTTTATTATTCTACCCTTAATTAAGCTGAATGTGCAAGCTACCGTGTTACAGGCCGTCCAAACACACACTCACAATTTATCAAACGATTAAGGCCTACCGAGCAAAACAAACTGCCTGAACTGTACTCAACTGGCCTGTTCCACAAAACACAGGGCGTCCAGTTCGGCAGCAAAGCTAGAGACAAACATCATTTGAAAGGAATAACATCCTGTACATGTCCTAAACTCTTGTTTGGTTTAATGGGTGAAAAAACTGCTCTCAGGTCAGTGATTACTGATGAAGCTGAAGGGGTCTCACCGTCTCCTGGAATGATGCGCAGTGTCACCGTGTTGCCCGCCTCCTTGATCAGGTTGACGATATCCGAGTGGGATTTGTTGGTGATGGAGCAGCTGTTAACGGCCAGGATCCGGTCGCCCACCTTCAGCTTTCCGCAGCGGTCCGCCGGGCTGCCCTCGATGATCCGCCCTATTTTATGAGGCATGGCCACACATGTGTTTCCAGCTTTGGGTATGCGTGTATGTGCAAATGTGCAGGCGTTATCAAAACGCATGGATTTTTGATAAGGCAGTAGGGCCCAGAGGGGTGAAAAGGCCAGAGACATGTAGAGAAAGAAAGAAAGGAAGAGGAGAAAGCATAGGGGTTAATACACCGAGCCACCCAGCCAAAGTGACAAACTGCAGCAAAATAAAAAGTGTCCGTGAAGAAAAATCCAATATAAGCCAGCCACATTCAGAGAGAGACAGATAATATAGAAATATATTTATAGGAGAGAATATAGAGATATGTTTATTAGAATTTTGACCCCCACATCAAACAAAATACAGTGCTGTGCAAAAGTATTAGGCACCCATTGAAAAAAAAGCAATTATACTCAGCATGTGACAAAGTGTCTTAGAATAAATGCAAACAAACAAGCAGGAAAAATTAAGATTTGTTTGTAGACAAATGTTTTAGGGGCTGGTGAGGAGAACACAAGCTCGGTTCCAGATTCCTCCTCGGTTCCTACAGCCATTGTTTGGATTTGTGAAACTCCATCATCAGCTCCTGATTTAATTCAACCAGGTTTTTGATGGAAACAAGTAACCCCTCTACAATGAACAGAATGACCTACTGTAAATAAAATCACTGTTTACTGTATAATGTTATTTGTATTTATTAATGTGAAGAAAAATAATGGGGTTCCGTTTTTGAATACTACCATTGCAGGTGCTTTTATATTATGTAAAAATTACAGTAAATTCATATTCACTGTTATAAACATAAGTCTATGTGATGGGGTTGATTATTGTGTCTTGGTAGTAGAGGTGCAATTATCAGTTTTTGAAAAGAACAACATGTATCCATTATTTCAAACTAAAAATATGATTTATGACAAAAAATTATGTCGAGAAACAGTCTGTCTAAAACTACTAAGTGCACCTACATGGTTAGTTTGTAATTATAGGATGAGAAAATGAATACAAAAAAGAAGATAGAAAAGAAAAGAACTACATTAGGACATTAGGACATTCTTTCAGAAGTTTCAGTGCTTTCATTATACTGTGGTACAAAGATTAAAGAACCACACCAATGCTTTTGGGAATAGGCTCTTTAACCTTCCATCATTTTCTCCAGATCTGTGATGTAATAAAGGTGCTTTGAGATCCAGAAGGATCCAAATGGCGTCATATTTATCAAGCCATCCACATAACACTTCAGTCACCCAGATCACATTTAGTCTGTTAAGCTTTTATAATCTCATCCGCTCTCTTTAAATTATTCATCCCACTTTTTAAAAGTCTAAATATGTTCCAAACTCTTGTTCGTCCCCATAGCGCCGCGCGTCGTGCCCCCACTCGGATAAATTATAGAAAACACGGCGATAAATTATAATGTTTGAATGGAGAGATTTCTTTTTTCGGGCTCAAGACTGAGATTTGAGGCCAGCTAATGTGAGAATGATTATAACTGCTTTCTGAAGTTCCTGAGGCCTCTATTCATACACAATTCGTTGTCCTGAAAATGCATTCTGTATGTGCTTGGGATAAAGCGCTTCACACTCAAACTGTTGCGTCTTAAGCCTCGACTCATATTTAATGCATGACTGGATCTATGACTATCCACCAGTGCAGTCGCATGTAACTCCATCTGGGAAGATATGCAGGAATAATTTGGTCAAAAATCCTTTCCTTTCTCAAACCAGATTAGAATCAAATCATACAAAAGTGCGTGCATCTGAACTATTCTATCCGTGCCATCAGTGACATGATGTCCTGATTAGTGTTCGGTGCATATTGTTCTTATCAGATTCTTGTTTTACCACCCCATCATGTTAAATTTGTGACCAAGTGGGATGCTGCAATCCCAGTTAATGACTGATGTCAGTTTATTACAGTATAGATGACTTTACTATGATTTTCACATACAAAATATTGTGCAAGTCGTAGGCTACTGTGAAAATAGATTAGTTTAGATGAGCCATGAGTGATTTTCACATATTACTAAATATACTCCATATAGGAATTGAAAATGTATTTTTCTTAAAATGAGAAATACAAATAACATTATACAGTGATTGGCTGTTCAGTATGTCTGTGTGTTTCTTGTTGAAGCCAGTATTACTTGTAATTTAATCAGAAACCTGTTTTGACTCAATCAATCCTTTATTAAATGAAATCAGGAGCATGCTGATGGAGTGTCACAATCCAAACAATGTCTGGAGGAACCGAGGAGGAATCTGGAACCGAACATGTGTTCTCCACACCATCTCATACAATATTCCCAATTTTTTACAAACAAATCTTCAGTACTGCTTTCTTGTTTGTTTGCATGTATGCTAACGTTCGCTAGCAGAAAATCACAGACTCAAAATAATTATCATATAAATGTACACATATCAAAACCACGCAGTGTATATGACTGCTATTTGTCATGTTCTGCTATTTCAGAAATATTAAGCTATAAACAGTGTGTTACTGTGCCTTTATGCTACATGTTAAACATTATATCAACAGGGTTGACCATTTACTATAAAGGTTTCACACTATCAGCATCAAAGACTAAGTTTATAGGAGTGACTATCGCTTTTCATCGCTGTCAGAGTCAGGCCCCTCCATGCTTTGCTTTTGGTCCAAGCCACAGCAAGGACACCTGCTCATAAACAGGGCAAACAGAGCAATCTTGGTCGGTAAACACTGCTTATTGGAAGCAGAAAGCCCTCAAATCCCTGGCTTTCTCCCTCCCAAGTTGATCTCTTTATCTTCCGTGGCCATGAAAACTATGAGTGCTTTCCATCTCTGCACGCTTAAGTCCCATCAGCCTTTGTTTGATGTCTGCTGAGATTAGGACAAGCGGTGTAAGGCCCATGAGAACAGCTCCAATTCGACAGCCATTCAAAGAAAAAAAAAAAATCAGATGTACACCGACTGCACTCCTTTACCCAAGGTTTGGCGTCTGAAATGTGCTTCCTAAAGCTTGGAAAGAAGCTAGCAGCCATGTTGGAATGTGCTGTTGCATAAGGCTAATTGATCAAATGTTGCTAGTATTACCAGTTAGCCACATTAGCTTTGAAGCTCCAGAATCCAAGTAAAGATTCTTTTTTGTTTGTGTGTTACTGAATTCTTTCTGGACAGTTTTACTCTTACGTTATATTACATTTTATATGGTTCTTGTCTCTGTTTGTCTGTGTAAGAGCAACATAAGCAATTTATGAGCTAATATTACTAGTTAGCCACATTAGCCTCATAGCTACAAGATCCAAGAAAAGAAGATTTTCAGAGGACTTTTTGGACAGTTTTATTTTTATATATTCTTCATGACTTTGTCGCTCTGTGTGCCTGTGACACACAGAAAAGTCTGAAAAATGTGTTCTCCTTTAAAGCAGTGAAAGTCAATAGGCCTTGTGAAGCCTGAGCCAGGGCCCAAAAAGAAGGAAGGGGGCTGTGACCTTAGGGAGACCCCCTTCACAGAAAGACAGAAAAGACTGTGGCTGGCAGACAGAGAGGACTCAGAACATGCAGAAGTATTACAGAGTACAAACACAAAGCTGAAGATTTTAATATTGCAGAAGAGCACATTACACAAAGGGTGCTAAGACTCCAAATCCTGCAATCCTCTTCCCAACAGCAGTTTTCATTTGTGGTATAAGAGGATGATAGTAAACAAAACTTTGCACAACTACTTACTTTGTAGACTTTCATCCCTAATATGAGACCATGACATGGTTTTAGCAATCAAAGCGGAGAGCACAAATCTTTACGTCTGATCTGACATGCTATTCTCCATAACAATGACTATGTCCGCAACAAAGAAAGCTTATGAGACGATTTCTCAACAAAAATGAACCCAGATGTCGTTTAACAGCCAAGACATTGTTGTTGTCTGAGGCTTCTATAGGTTTAGACTGGAATACAGCTAACAGTTGTACAGTACTGTGCAAATGTATTAGGAAACAGAGGAGAAATACCTTTAATTACTGTTATTACTGGACCGGAGTGTTCCGTTAGTAATATTACAATAAATACAAAGAATAATATTACAGTACACAGTTGTCTTCTCTGTACAGCAACGTCTTCTTTTAACCAGTTCCAGACCTCAGGGAAGCCCAGCGATCATTAAATATCTGGTTGGCCATTTTTACTTCACTATATATTTTTTTATAAATCAGTGACAGGAGACACAGAGCAGATCTGGGCCCTACTAACCAGCTCACAAAATAGGTTTTTCTAGAAAAAAAGTGATATATTACCAGCTTTTTTGTTTGCTTGCATTACTTGGACTGAAATTTCTAAACCAAATGCTGGCTCATACCACCTCCCTCGGCCATACATAAAAAATGTTATGCTGCATTGTCAATAACCCACCAAGACCCTGCCATTTTCATCTTTTTGCATGGTTTAAATGGCTTGCCATTATTGCCTATTACATTTGGCCAAGCCCATCTCCACGTATTCTTTACCATACATCTAACTATAATATATGATGGTTGGCTCTGTACCATGTATCTACAAGCTCCCTAGCAGAGTCTCTCTCTCTGTATCACTCTCTCTCGCACTAGACACGCACTCACAATCCTTAGCATGCCCCAGTGCACTCTTTACACTACAGATGCCTTTCTTACATGTTTTATATATTTTTTTCTCCTTTAATCCATGCACTCTTTAAATAACCAGCCACAATCTTGATATTCCCACTCAAAAAGAGGACGCTGGTCTTGTGTATGACTGCACATAACTGGACAACCACTGAAAGGATGGATTTCCCTAAAGGGACATGTTGTGGCTCTAGCTCTCATGGTTTCTGACTTTGCATTTCATATTAAAAACAGCGCTAGCCACCATGAACAACCCAAAGCCTGGTCATTTGCCCTATTTTTTAGATAGCTTTGTTCGAAACCACTACTAAGCTAGTATTTTGGAGACTACGCTTTATAGTCTGATACTGACTGTGGATTCCACATCTACATTATGATTTATGTCTTGGCTGATCAACTAAATCTGAGTTTGATGGGGTGTATTTGATTGAACTGCTGCTTTAAACCCACAACTTATGTAGTCAGCACTGAGAAATGAAGTAAATCTCACCGAAAGTGGTTCCCGCGTCGGGTCTGGAGACGGACGAGACGATGACAAAGCCGAAGCCCTCGTTTTCGCCACGGCGGATCTCCACGTCGTACGGCTGGACGGTGTTGGGCACCACCGTGCTGCTGCCCCCTCCTCCCCCACCACCGCTGCCGATGCCGCTGGTGGAGCCGGAGCCGGAGCTGACTGTGTTGAGGGAGTTCTGGCTGCCTTGTGGAGTTCGCTTGTCCTCAGTCAGAGACGCCGCCTGTGTGCTGCTGTGGTGGGACGAGGCCGGCGAGGGAGGAACGTCACCGTCCACTTTTGCTACTGAGAAGAATGGGAGCTGTTAATTTAGTGGGTATTAAAAGGAGCTGCATTCATAAAGAGTCAAAATTCTTGCTACTGTGCCTTTAATACTATATTTAAAAGATCTATGTGCTGATTGGCTGTCTTTTTATTGCACCGTAGTCAACACACAGTCCAGACTAATGCACAGGACAAACTGAAATCTAGGGACATGGTCCAAATAGATAAATGTATTGGTAGTTGTCACATCATAGTCATGAATTCTAATGATTTTTTTCCAGCTTAGTTCTCCTATATAAGCTACATGGGGACTGAACAACTCAAAGATTTTACAAACAACTGTGAACAATATTGGACTGTTAAAACAGCCATTTGACATTTTTGCTTTGTGTCTCTATCCAAATAACACAATATTCAGTCAAACCCAGGCCTTCAAACACTAATACGCAACTATGAGTTGTGTAATTACAGGAGACAAAGATAGATGAGGCAATTACAGATGTAATTTGACATTTCAATTGAATGAAGCAAATATGACCAAATATGACATTCTTTGCATCTTTATATTAAATGCTGTGAGAAGAGAAAATAAAATGCTATTATAGGCTTCAGGATTTCAAATTCTGGCCTATTGCAGGGGCTCCAGCCCATACATGTCCTCAATTTGATGCAATATAATGTTTGTTGCAGCCTTCATGTTAAAATTTGATGAGGCGAAAACTGTGGTGAAGATTGTTAATATTTCTTTGTATTTTACCCTGAGAAGGCACAGGATGTGCTGAGACATCAAAGGCATCACAGATGCATTATCTGATGCAATCAAAAAAACACCTTCGCCCCCAGATAAACGGTACAGTGGGCTTCAGTCTCGCATCAGTCCGATAATGAAGGGAGGGTCTGTGGGGAGCGAGCAGCAACGCTCTGACCTATTTTCATTTCCATACAGTCCAACCGAGCAGCTGCGACAGTTCCGCCCCTCTGGTGCCACGGACCAACATGACAAACTGGCGTTCCGGGGGTGCTGGTGACGGGAGATTCATGAGCTGAAAGTAGTGGAGGTGCATCTAAAGGCCGGAGTCTCTCATCAGCAGGTGGAATGGGGGATGGACTGGGGTGCGCTCAATCAACTTTACGATCACTGTTTGTTCCCATCAAGGACGTCACGACACTCCATAACCGAGACAAATGGACAAACACACCCCCCGCACTGCCCAGATGGGCCTTTTTAAAGCAAAGTTAGACATCCAAGACATTTTTCTTATGCAGGTTGTAGGGTTGTCAAAAATAAACCATTCTCCATGAACTTATGATTAGTGCCCATGTTCAGGTTGATTTCGCTACTGTGCTAATACTTATATACGGAAATGATATCTGTACTGACTGTGCCCCATATTTAACATGCACTCCAGATGCCTAGAACACATTGTTCAGTTCAGACTGAAATGATCTGGGACACGGTTTAAAACGAATGGTTGGTTGTGATGTCATAACCATGATTTCTAATTGGACTGTTATATAAATATGGGCTGTAAGCAGAATTTCCAAAAATATATGACCTTGTAACCTACAAAAACAGATGTTGTATAACAGCAGTGATCGTAAAGTGTCCGTAAATTGTAACAGCTGACTGAATATTGTCTTTTTTTAATCTATTTTTAATCAGTGCGCCAGAAAATACATATATAAGCAAGTGTATCAGATAAGATGTGCGGTAAGTGAGTGACACACAATCAGAATACTTTATTTATCCCGGAGGAAATTGTTTAATGCTAATTTGTTCCCACGGCTCCTATTAAACAATAGCAACATACGATAGCTCCAAACCTAACCCTCCAAAGACCAACCATGGCTGATTTAGAAAAAAGGGACATTTGAAAAATCCCAAATGTTCATCAATAAATCCTTCAAGCCAGGTTTTTGAATGGAATCCTGGACATCTTCATTTGCCTGGATTCACCACACTGCACTCCTAAAAATAATTAGCTGAGGGGTTTGAGTCAGGTGTGTCAGACCAGGGAAAACCATAAACAAGGCTTCCATCTCCAGGCCTCCGGGCTGGACTCTGGGTTTTGTGAGAACCACATCGATCAGTGTGGAACAGAGCGCCCCTTCATTAACATGTGCCGTGAACTCTTTTAAGTCCAATCCATCCAGTGCACATTAATAATTAGAGCATAATTTGCATTATTCATAATTCCATTAAAGTCATAGAGCGTCGCAGGGCAGGACTCAAGCACCATGTTTGAGCAGCACATATTTTAAACCTCAGAATCAGATATTTAGATACGTATCATAATCCATGAAAGAATATCAGCTTAGAAAAATAAATATTACTTCTGGGAAACGGTGCAACAGCTGCTGGATAAGGCAATGTCATTTGAGCTAAGATGCTGCGATGGGAAAAGGAGGGGTATGTAGGACAATATTAAATGGAAGGCTTTACTAATCTGAAAAGGAACGACTTCATGGCTCCTAATCGTCTATAGTTTAGACTGAAGCAGCTGTTCATTACTTTTTCCTCCGTTTACGACTATTCGTTTTGTATGTGAGTGACACGCACCTCCGTATCCAGTCTTGCGTCTGACAGTCAGGTTGACGTGGCCCTGCTTGGCAGCCTGTTGCATGAGTTGTACCACCAGCTGATGGGACTTGCCCACCACGGCCGTTCCGTCCACACAGATCAGCTCGTCTCCGGAACGCAGGCGGCTGTCTTCATCAGCGGCACCATACTTCACAATGTGACCAATATAGATCTGGACAAGGACAAAACCAGACAAACGTCAATGATGTTTCACACACTGCAAAAACTCCCGATCTAACCAAGACTTGCAATCTTATATTACAGCCTAAAAGTCTTCCTGATCTTGTTTTGAGAATATTATACTATATAAGAGTAGTTTTGTTAGATTACTAAGATTTTTTTAAAGATATTTACCCTTCGTAAGATTTCTTGAAATAGAAAAAATTAATAAAAAATAGAAAAAATAGAAAAATCTTAATACACTGAGAGATAATTTCACTTGTTTGTAGTCTGAGATTCCTTAAAATGGAAAATTAAAACAATCTTACAAATCTGATCTTATATAGTATATTATTCTCAAAACCAATCAAAAAGACTTTTAGGCTAGAAACATGATTGCAAGTCTAGTTAGATCAGGAATAAAATGCACTGGTGTGTTAAAGCAGAAGTGTGTATAGGATGAAAGACTAGTCAATGCACTGGGGACAGGGACCATCAAGGCAAACCCCCCCCCCACTTCCCCTCCCCTCCTTAGAGATTGCAGTGCTGCAAGCCAATGAAACAGTTTTCGTATCATTTTTCAGGACATCGGATTCGAGCTGAATAGATTTCCCGCAATGTGAATGAAAAAATAAAAAGTCAAATTGATATGTGGTTTAAAAAAAAAGGGGGTTTTAAAGCAGATTGCTGGACTCAGTTTGACCAGGCAGATAAGATTTCACACGTTTTTGTCATTCAGGTGCTGTTCTTGACATCCGAATGAGTGACAAAGTCAACGCTGTATCACATTTACAGCTCAGACTATTATTTTAAACAGACACTTTAACTTTGCTGTCACTTCACAGTGACTTTCAGTGAAGGCTTGAACTTGACGCCCTGGAATATTAAGATGTGGTGAGAGTGAAATCGTTATTGGTAGTTCCTTCTTAGCAAATGTTAGCTTCTTAGCAAATGTTATCTTTTGAGCAGGTTGTGCCACTCTAATGTCATGTTTGGTTTGGTACTGAAATATAGTACCACTGCTCTGTTCTCTGTTTTCTAAAATCTGATTTCACTGGGTATGTCCAGTTAGTCTGTATGCTTAATTCTACCAGGAGTGTAAACAAAGCCAAGATGACAATAAACAGATCTTGGTTATATGGTACTAGGGTATATTCCCCAACAATTTTCTCCCCAATTTTTACTCTGACCGATTTTGTCTAGTGTAGTCTAGAGTGGACTTCACAAAGTCATACGAAACCAGTAAAATCTTGGATTGCTTCTAATTTCATAATTATCATATAAACTCAAACCCCGCCCCCAGGCCCAAACCCCATCCCATGCCTCTCTTGCTGCCTACCCGAAGAGCGCGAATTCAATTGGACTCCCTTGAAATCTGAGCCCTGTGGGTTTATTCTCTGGACAAGGCAAGCCTAAATGAAAACACATTGTAAGGCTTAATCAAGTGTGTTTTAACAAATTGGTAGCACTGGAAGGACTCGATAACTAATTCTGACGGACTCTGTACGCGTTTGGCTTCAGCAGAGCGTTCAGTGCTGGTCCTCATTGTACCCTCACATTTCTGTTTATTTTGGAGCTAAATCGATGAGCGACGCTTACATGATAAACCCCTCACGGACGATCCGGGAACGTATCCCACCAACATCTCAGCCAACGGCAAAACCTTGTGGGGGGGCATTTAATCCCTTTCTCTTGAGAAACGCAATCCAAGAAAGCAGCGTGTCAGTTTGAACAAGTTTCAAACAAAACTTGGCTCCTCTAACAGAGAACATCGATGGCCTGGGAGTTATTTTATTCTCCTCTGAACAAGACGGCATGGCCAAGAAAAAAGCAGGAACCAAGTTTCGGGGATCTATCGAATGCTCGACCACACGCACGTGAACAAGCGGGGAATGCGTTCATTGGGCACGAGTCCTGCCAAATAGTACGAATTTCATAATGTGGCATACACTTCACTGGACATAGAAATGGAAGTCCTGAACAAACTGCTAAGGCTGAGGAATGAGGCTTGCCAAGCAGGCCTGCTCCATTACATTTGGACAATCTTCAAAAGCCTCCAGACTCGTCTTTGTAGCTGCGAGAGACAGAGACGGCACCGGCTTCAAACGACTGATGAGGCTCCGACTGCTCTAATTAGACTCCTTAACAGGCAGCATTGTTGAGGCCCTTCAAGTACGTCGAGAATTCAAACTTTTACAAAGGAAGTCGGCACACAGCCTTGGACTCGTCTAAAAATAGAGTTCATCAAGATGTCCTTGACATGACCTCAAGCGGCAATTGTGGTAAAGGAACAACTTAGCAGTTCAGAGATGAAGCCTGCCGCTCAGACACCCAATTTTGAGCAAGAGATTTTAACAATTGGCTGATGTTTTCTTGAGAGTGATCCAAGGAGTGTTTTAACTACTGGTAGGGAGATTACAGACCCCATCCCACCCTCACTGGGTCACTATTAGCTAGTGTTGGAGCTCCAGCTACGTTGAGACAACATTTTCATATAAGTGACAATTATTATTTGCATTTGGTCCCAAAAGATCCTCAGTATTTCAAATACTGTGTTCAGAATCCGGATATTTGCTGGGGTCATGTAATTCCAAAGCCATCTATTGCTTTTCCCACCATTTGTCCGAATGGAACGCTTCGCAGCTCTTGTTACAAGACGTGTTACTGCTATTCTCTCCATTGGCCAATTTGGTCTGCAAATAAACTAGATTTTCCATCATTCTACAAGATGTCAGATCTACTGCGATGTTCCTGAGGAAATGTCTACAGTGAGAAACAGCAGAACAAGAGTTCAAAAACAGCCTTGTTCTTCTCTCCTATCCTACTGTAGTACATCTCCTGGGTATCTGCTGGCTCATTTTCATCGAACACTGAAGTCCATGCTCTTCTGCAAATATATTTAGCCATACTAGGATATTGCATGAGAAGACGTTCAAAAAGCTGCATAAACACATGGTTGGCTTCGAGCTCCTCGACAGGTCCGACTAATTGGGAGACTGGCAAAGGTCTCAAGAACGCAATTACATACACATTTTCATAACTAAGCAGTAGGCCAGCCAATTTGACTTGTTCGTAATGCATGCTAAAGTGCTCAGCGTGGCTATACAGCTGTTACAGACAGAAATGACAAGCTTGGCAATCATTTGCAGCAATAATAGTGGTTATGAGTAGTGCCAGCATTTCGGAATGCCTTCAAAATGAAGGCATGTAATAACTGGGGGAAAAAAATCTTTTTTTGTAAGTATGGGAAACAAAAGTACATCATATGTCCAAAAGTATCCAGACACATTACTTATTTAGTAAAAGCTACTTTATGTGCTTTTGTTAATGCAGGCATTCGAGACTTGTATCTTTTCCATAGAAAATCACTGCTAAAAGAAAGGGACCAGAGCAGCCACACAGGAGTCTACAGAGTCCAGTGCCAGACTAAAAGGGCACAACACCCCCGGGCACTGGGCAACGTGTTCTCCGGAGGGATGGAGCTCTAATCACGACCTTGGGGATGAGCTGAAGTGGTTTTCATGATACAGAACTAATCAAATAATGACCTCCCTAATGCTCTCATGGCTGAATGCAATCAAATTCTCACAGCAACATTTCAACATCTTGCGTATATGCTTCCAAGAAGAGTAAAAAATGTGAAATTATTACCTACTGAAATGTCACAATTGCAATAATACTACAACTAAGACTATGCTTTTCAGGGCAAAAGCTTAAATCTCTGAAATGGCAAGCGAGAACTTTCTCCATGTCAGTGTGAAAAACAGTGGAGGTATGAAGTTTCATTCTGACAGCAATAAACAACAAAAATTATGGTAATAGTAAAAACAATGTATAATAAATAAATAAGAGACAACTCACCGGTTCTCCTGGTTCGTTCCCTCCCAGGATCCGGAAGCCAAAGCCAGTGTCTTTCCTCCACAGGAAGATATCCTGCTCCTGGTAATCTGGCACTGAAAAGGGACAAATAGCCCAAGGCCACGATCAATTCACCTGCAGCGTGACGCAAATGGTCTGAATAATTCCCCCCTCCCCGCCCCCTGCTCTCCAGTGTGGCGGCTGCTGTCGGCGGCAGTATAAAAGGATGGCGAGGTATGGCATGAACAGCCAACGCTAATCACATCATCAGTTAAACAGCTGCACCTCAGGCTGGTCCCAATCACAGGTTTAGAGGCTTTCAGACTGAAACTCCAGGCCCTTTCCAGCCTTAAACACTGCCTTGAACTTGACGGCCAGACCTACAGCCATTATAACGAGAAAATGATGTAGTAAATCATTACAGTCGGAGTGAAGTAGCAGGAAGACTATTACTATTATTATATAGCACTATAGAGGAAAGCAACAAAGGGCTGCATGTAAGAAATAAAACCGTGGGCTTGTCATGACTGAACTAATTTGAATTAACCGAATGAATGAGTCACTGAATTAACTCATTTAGATGTCCGATGTATTAGGAAAGGACCAGGGTTCACAGCATAAAAGCAAATGACATGGAAACAAAGGATATTTCAGGCAACTGCATGGAAGATATGACCGAGAGCGGGCATATGCAGAGTGACCTCAGAAAAATCTGACCCATTTCAGAGCAGTTCGAAAGCCCGTTTGATGCCTTCTCACCCTCAGGCTCCAGTGAAAAGGACACAGTTGGCTTCCACCACTCCGTGTCAAATCCGCCAAAACACGAGCAGCAGCATCACCACTCCTCTGGCGTGTGCAGTAGCACGCACCAGTGAGACGTCAACTGTAATTCTGCTGGAGCAAGAGGTTCTCCACAGGCCAGGCCTCGCAATGCCTCCTCCCAGATGAAGACTTTCAAAATCAGTGAGTGCTAAGATGGTAATTGGCAGGCCTGGTTACTGAAAATTTCACTTCATCATGTTCGTCTCTCTCGAAACGAGGACCTGCAGATGCTTGCAGTCTGGGCAGAGTGTTAGCCAGGCTCTGGGCCCTCGTTTTGACTACATATGACATTTACACAAATCTCCTATCCTCTATCCTCGGATGTACGTCAGTCATATCATGTGTCCAAAATTTTTATTTTCAGATTTGCTTTGGAATTATAAGGTTGGTGAGGCAAATAAACTGAAGATTATAGCTTAACATCGACTTTTCTGAAGCCTTGTTTCCATTGAACTGGCATTTTAGCCATGTACATGCAAGTAATATTAGTGGTTTCAATGACAGATTAATATTCGTAATGGTTCTGAGCAACGTTAGCAAAACAAATATAGGTATATATAAAATATAAGGTGAAATATGATATAACTAAAAACGAAAACACTACTTTTAGTAGTTTATAACCACATTAATGTCCTTCCATAACATATATGGGTAAACGTGAAGGGAAACCCGTTATTTTAATTTGCTATTAGTGTCATTTGTTGACGGTAACGAAGTAGATGACAACATTTCTGCTGAAAAATTTAACAGTGTAAACATCATACCATTTAGATGTGCATGGCTAATAATGCTGCTAATTTTGATGAAATAGGGTTTCATCACTCATTAGCTACATTCACCTGTGTAATGAATGTATTTGTATTGTTTTTTTGCCACACTATTCTAGCACTAAACAAATATTTAGTGCCAACCTAAATGCTTCTTTAGCATCTACATGTCAGAAATAGGCCACTGTAAATGTTCCTTTAAAGAGCTCATCTATGTATTTTAAAACTATAAACTATAGTACCCTTGATGTACTATAAGATGTACCCTGGACAGTTCTACCTGATTTGTTGTGTGGGGTACAGGAAAGGGTAGTCTGCCATCATGTCAGGTTCTCATGTGCTAGAAGGAGTTACTCTGACAACATCCTGACACCATTTTAGCTGTCTGGCATACAACTGGGATTTGGGAAACGGGGAGCTGTCTGTTGAACGAATGCTCCTTCATCGCCCAGCCAAGCCGAGGCAGGAAACAGTTTGGGAGCATCAGGAGCAGGAGCAGCTTGGGCTACAATCTGTCCACTGAATCGACAATTAGGGATGCGGCTTGCCACCCTCCCTCCCCACCCACAGCAGGGAGAAAGTCAGCCCGCACACAAACCAAGGATCGGGTTTGACACCATCTCGCTGTGCAGTTTAGCAATAATACTAAGATTCTGCATGATTTCACAGCGGAATTGAGTTGATCACAGGGAGTTGGACAAACCTCATGGAGTGGAATAAGAGTTAGTCCTGTCTCACTGCGCCTCTGGAAGCAAATGACTGACTTGAACCTAAAGAAGGGTCCCTTCTTCTCCACAGTAGCACCTCGCTGTTGTACTCCGTTAAGGTATTCAAGGCTAATTTAATTGGGACAATCTAGCAAGTTGGATTGGCCATGCAGATCATCGGCAATGGAGCAAGACAATCCCTCAGCCTGTCATCTCTTCGTTGATTAGCCTCGGCTTGAATTTTTTGGTGGTTCCCCCTAGCCCAGTATTAATCAAGGCTGGCTTGAGTCTGACTATTAGGGCCCATATTAGAAGTCTGGTGTCCATCAAGCCAATCAGACGCAGTGATACAAAATGACCACAGCTAGAAGAGGTCTCTCTGATCATTCCATCTCCATTAAGCCACCCGAATGAGTCTCCATCTTGCACATTAAGGCCTGCCCCAGCTTTTAAGCTCCATTCACTTTTAGCAGCAGTCACTTAATGATACTTTTGTGTGCTTAAACCAAACTCTGCAATACCCACTCAGGGGAGCTCAGACTTTGCATAACAGTCCTCCGGTGGGCTTCGAAAAAATGGCATATCGATCAGAGCTCCATTGATCTGCCGCTAATTCTGAGCCATAGCCGACTGCTGAGGCCTGTATCGGCTGCTCTTGGATGCAGATTTCATGTTTCACTGAGTTCCGGATTCCAAAAAAACCCCGGCACTAAAGGAAACATGGAGCTGACGGGCTTTTACAGACGCAACCCTTCTCTCTTCCGCCTCCTCATCCTCGTCTTCTGGCTGCTCTTCTGTTCTCCCGCCCCTGCTAGGATCTGTGGGTGGCGCTGCCAGTCCCGACCCCTCCTTTGCTTTAAGGCGTTCAATAATGAAAGCGTTGCATGAAAGCAGGGGGCACTGGAGGAATGATTAGCCACTGAAATCTGCCGACCTGCAAGCATAAGCCTTCAAACTCCTGCAACCTCCCGACAGCATCTGAAGGATATTCCTGCTAATTAGCCCACTCGTCCATCCACGTCTACGTCCACGTCTGCGCCACGTGGACATGAAAGCAATGCTGGATTTCGCCACCACCAATTACACACGTGTTTGTCACGGACGTTTTAAGCGTGCGCCCATGCGTGAAAGATTGCTGATAGCAGGGCGGGATGTAATTGGTCAGAAGGGCTAGATGGGTCGAGCTGAATTCTCATGACTTTGTTCGGAGAGGTCCGATGCGGACGGAAAGCAAGCAAACCAAGCTAATTAGAAGTAGACAAAGTGTGGGTGGCAGAGCAATACAGTATAATGGTCCCTGACCGCAAGAACACACAGAAGAGTCTTGCAGAGGACTAATGGTTTTTCCACAAAAAAATGATTCTTCTCTCATGTTCGCCAAAGTTAGGCTCAAAGTGCCAGCAGGAAGTTCAGCAAAAGTGGTGGGAGAGTTTCCAGGACTACATGTCTAGACTTCAAAACGTTTAATGCGAGCTAAATCAATACTGAACAGCTCTTTGATGCTAATCTTGTATTTGTGCTTGGTTTTTACGATCCGTGCTGAGGGTGCATACTATTTTCGTTCATATTTGACCTCTAAAAAGCATTTTTGGATGTCATATATGAACGTAAATGGTATGCACCATCAGCACGGATCGTAAAAACCATGTGGAAGAATACAAAAAAGTGACATCTTGAAGAAGATGTCAAAGGGGGAATGCATGCTCTTGACATGTTGTTTTGAGGCACAGAAGCCAAGACTGATAACCTTGATTGGCGACAGCATATCAAAAAATTGATTTCGATTATAACTATAGTAATATTAGGGTACCAAGAAAAAGGCTACAAAGCCAGCAAGTGTGTTAGATAATGGTAACAAAACACATGACTTAGGTTAAAAAAAATAGGTTGGAAGGCCAAATATATTCCTGTCAAATACCAACATTACTCCCTCTGCATTATTTATTACCTGGCCTTTTCCATTTTTCCCACAGGACCCAGCAGCTTCCCAGAGATCCAGCTCCCCAAGCGCCCACCACCAAAATCCCATATTACTTACGCCTACTTTCATACATGCTCCTGGACTGGGCCCAGATTTTGAAGGGATCCGGTTTCTTGGCGAGGGTGCCGTCTGCCGTGACGTCCTGCTGGGGCAGGCCGGGCAGCGGCTGGACTGGGGCTGGTGGGGCCGCCGTCTCGGTGGCTAGGGCCTGTGAGGGGTGGAGGGGGGAGGAGTCCGAGGGGGCGCTGCGGTGGCTGGACACACTGTGCTGAGAGCTGCCCTGGCTGTCCTTTCTCTCCAACTGCTGCTGTGTGTGTGAGAGAGGGGGAGTGAGTGGGGAAGAGTGTGTAGGTGGGTGAATAGAGTGGATGGGCATAAGTAAAGCGTGGACATGTGAGTGTGTGAGTGAGTGGGCGAGAGAGAAAGAGAAACAGAAAGACAGAACTGTGAGTAACCAGAAATGATCAATTTCAACACTCTGCTCATAACTCAATTCAGTACAAATTACAGACACATGATGACTGAAGCTGGTAGAAGAACAACAAGGCTACATGCTAACAAGTAACAGAAGCTTTTGTGCAATAATTACTGTTGAAGAAACTGCAATAATACATCGATAAGCATGTAGTTTCTGACTCTGCATGACATATTATTGATAAAAATGGGCAAACGTAGACAAACGGGCAAAGGTCTGTATCTAAGGACAGTACTAGGTCACACCATCATCATGCCTGTATATTAACTGTATTTTTGTCCATTTTTAAGAGATAATGGGTATGTTGTGTAAATTAGAATTATGCAAATTATTGGATAAGTCAAAGGTGTGCTGGAGGCACAGAGCATTGCATTTAGAAGATGCTCATATCTGCCAATCAACTTACAGATGCAGGCAAATGTAGCATTAGGAGTGTTGCCCATGGACTCATGTCGGTGTAGAATACCGTCATGGTTGGAGGATCAAAACCCAGTCTGTTGTGTAGTGGGCAGCAATTCTATTGCAGGGCTGGGCAATACATTACTTCAGGGGGCCACATGAAAATTCAGATCTGTGTTGGAGGGCCGAACCAATTATAGCTTAATTCTGCTCAAAATTTATTTTCTCCCGCTGCATAAAGCAGTAAACTATACATTTTAATAAGCTGCTACTGATCATCAGATTTATAAGAATATTCAGTAAATATTTATGTACATGGCATTAATTATGGTGTAGGTCGAAGAGGAAAATGATCCTATAAAATAGTTTTTGAATTTAGACACAGATTTGTTAAAGATTGATGACTGAATTAACTGAATTTGCCAACCACAAACATCATAATAAAAACAATAAAAATATTAAATTCACTAATTGATATACAGGTCAACTGTAAAGTAATCTAACAGCAACTGCAAAACAATTAAAGGGTTTATCAACACACAAACCATTCATATTTGCCAAGTTATGCTGAAATATGAGGCTACATGTGATTATAAACTGAGAGCCCTTTGGGAGCTGAAAGAATCGGCTCTTCTTTGGGAGCCGAGCCAAACGAGTCGGCTCTCTGAAAAGAACTTCTCATCGCTGTATGCATTACGGCCGTCCACACCGGCGTATGTTTTATTCTGAGTATGTGCCTAATTTTAGTAAATTATACTACATGCTCTGTCCCGCCAGGTCCCGCCCCCGAGATACGAATGAGACACCGATCTTCGGCGGGCTGGATTAAAATGCCCAACAGGCTGAATGTGACCTGCGGGTCGTAATTTGCCCACTCCAGGTCTATTGTAGGGTAGGCAGCACTACAACAACTACCCCAAACCCCAGTCTGGTGTGTGGAGGGGGATATTTTTACACACTACAATAAATGGGTCATCCTGAACTCCAGTCTGCAACATGGTGGGCAGCAGTATTATCCATTATGCACCACTGACCACCCTGAACCCCAGCCTACTGTGTGAAGGGCAGCAGTTCAACACACAACATTAAAGGACCTCAGGAAAATACAAATAGACAAAGGTCTGTAGGGAAGGTCGTTACTAGGCCCTAAATGTCTCATACTGAACCTCATTCTGCTAGATGGAATGCATTCGTTTGTTTCCATTATACTAGCAGTGTCACCCCAAACCCCAGTCTGTTGTGTGGTGAGCACCAGTTTTCCCATTACACTACACTGACCATCCTGAAACCCAGTCTGCCAAATGGAGGTCAGCAGTTTTACTCCCTGCACTAAATGGTTTCCAGTGTGCTACACGGAGGGAAACTGCATTAGACACTAGCCTAAAGATGTCGCCCTGAACCCCAGTATGCTGTGTGGAGGGCAGCAGTTTTAACCCCTCCACTATGGTGACCACCCCAAAACCCAGTTTGGTACGTGGAGGGTAGCAGTTTTACCCACTAAAACATCCCAAACCGCAAGTTGCTGTGTGAAGGAAACCCTTTAGTGTAGTGAGTAGTTTTACCCGCTACACTGCACTGACCGCTCAGTCTGCTTTGAGGAGGGCGACAGTTTTACTCACTACACTAAAGCGATCTCTCCACACAGCAGAGGGTGAGGAGTGACCCCTTTAGTGTAAGATAAACCTTTATTAGTCCCACAGGGGGGAATTTTACATCACTGTACAGTGTACAGTACATCATAAGTAGCGAATAGTGAGTAATTTTACCCTTTACACTACACTGACCACCCCAAACCTCAGTTTGTTGTACGGAGAGTTGCACTTCTACCTCCTACAGTAGATACTAATCCCAGTCTGTTGCATGGAGGGCAACAATTTTCCTCCCTACACTACGGCGATCACATCGAACTCTGCACCCCAATCTGATGTGCGGAGGGAACCTATTTTACCACCACACTGCAACAACAACCCCAAACCCCAGCCTACTGTATGGAGGGGGCTGTTCTATACCCAACACTACACCAGCCTCTATTACAATCCCTAGTACCGAGTCTACAAGTACATTTCCACACAGCCATTGAAGCACTTGAACTCATCCCCTTGTTCTCATCTTCATGCTTTCATCTCCTTTTTTCTTCAAACATACATTTCACGCACCAGCCACTGCCGACTAATTGTTTATAATCTTTGTTTCAGAGAAGAAGAAAAAAAATCCCCTTCCAGGAGCTTAATTTTTAATCATAGGCGTGCAGAGATGGAAATTCTCTCTGTGCTCGTAAAGCACAAGCAAAGTGGATTTTCCATCGCCGGCCTGAAACTTCGGGTCCTTTGAGGCCCGACAGAGGCTGATCAAGCACAGTGGCAGTGAATGGGAAAGGGGTGGGTCGTGCCGAAAGTAAGTAACGCGCGCAGTATTCATTTCCTCTTGATCAACAGAGAGAAGAATTCATCAGTAGACGGCATGCCCTTAATCCCAGAGACGGCTCGCGTTGTTCCACAGAAAGAACAGCCTCCAACAGGCGGAATTCCACAGAGAACGGTTTTTAATGAGACGCTGATAAGACAGTAAGTAAACGCCAGGAGGGCTGGGCGATGGAGCAGCGCTGCTCCCTCCTCTGTCGAGCTAGCGCATGACGTCTTCACCTACCACTTACAGAGAAGGGCGGGAAACAAATTCACATTCCGGCCTTAACACTGTAGTGTGCAGCCGCTTATACCGCAAAAATCTCGGAAGCATGCCACAATGTACCAATATAGGGACAACATCCATTGTTGAGAATAAGCAGTCGATTAGTTATATTTGATTTGTCTAGAGTGTTGAACCTGCATCCATCAACAACCCAGTCTAGCACATTTCTGCTATACAACCCCCACCCTCCAGCTCTACTCACATTTATATTTCCTTCAAATATCGTGAGAATGCTGAATTTTTTTCAATCGTACTTTGTTGAAAATATCATGAAGGAATTGAACTGTAAGATCTGTATCGTTACACCCACGGTGTTTAGGACAGATTATATCATACTGGTAGAGCGGGTGAGACAGCATAGACTGTAATTTATGTACAATAATCTCCTCAACATGCTGGAAGTAGTAAATAAACAGCACACGTACAGTAAAATACGCAGAAGTGTGTTTTCTGTAGATGCCTGCTCATTTTCACAACCAGGAAAACATGTTATTTGCCTGGGAAGAGTTTGGGCACCTCTGGCCAAATGACATATTTTGTTGATCTCTAAAGTGAAAAATAGCAGACATGGGCTCTATCTGAGTAACACCCCCTTCAGCCTAAATCACAGCTTGCATCGTGCTGCAATGATAAGTCAAGGGCTTCGTGATGGCAATTTCAAAAGCGTCAGCGTTAGCATGAGGTTCTTGAAGTAGAGGTCATTCTTTTCTTGACTATTTGCTTCCAGAATGTGGTGACATTTACAGGAACACATGCGCCAGTCTACCTGGGTAGTGCTCTCTGTGCCACTAGTTGAGATCTGCTTTAGTGATTTAGTTCCATTTTAATTGTATTTGTTCTTATGTGTCTTTGGCTCATACAGATGAGTGGCATATGTCAGATGTTGACTTCTGTGATAAGGCTGCTGGAACAGATTTGTGTATGTTAACATCAATTATAGCGTATTTACACATCTAGCTATTCAGGTTCTGTGTATTTGTGTTTTGTCCCTGTTTAGTACAAAGCATAGACTGCCTGTGCAGTCTAGGTGATGAACCTACTCTAATTCAAGGCAGACTGAATATACCACACACACATACACACCCACACACACCTACGGTGTGGAGATTGTACAGACAAGTATGATTTGCACTACACTAGTATGTATGGATGTGTGTATGCATGTATAAAGGTATGGATGCATTTGCATGCGTGCGCACACACACACACACACACTGTGACACTGTGACCAATCACATTCCACCCCTACACTTATCCTTGACCTAAACCAGCCTCAGCATAAACACAGTCATACACTATTCACTACATTGTACAGTCCATCCTACGCCCTCATATTTATTATCCAGGCTTCACCACTGGCGCTGACACTTTGCACTGCTTGGATCGCTCTGACTCTCAGGCCCAGAGGGATTGATGCAACTCTTGGACTAAAGTGGAAACTACGATTATCTTGATTGTATCACTGGCTATTCATTCACTCTCAGAAAAACAAAAAAACCCTACCAAAACCGATATATCTAGGGACTGTAAACCATGTGACGTATTGTGCAATGCAATAACATATCTGTACAGGACATTTCACTACCAAACACATGAAATACAACCAGCAACAATGTAAGAAAATAATACTACCATGGATGTTATGTTATAAAAATGCAAAACACAACTACTAATATCAAAAACAGAAGCCCAATATAAACAGCCAAAAATATTATTGTAGTTGGATCTAATAACAATACTACCATTGCTACTATTACTACTACTAATAATAATACTGAGCTGCTAATATTGCTGGGCTGCCTTTATTATATTATCCACAATATTGTCAAATTAATTAAGGTAATATCAATAACACCTCCTCATTATTAATATTAATAATGCTTATAACAGTGATAATAGATTCTGTAAGTCTATTTAGTAGAGTAGAGTCCATTTATTTACTTCTTGGGTAAAAACATGATGGCAATGGTGTAGCAAAACCTACCCCCCACCCCACCCCCACTATTAGCATTAACCTTATCAGTAAGCTGCTGCAGGGGGCGCCATGGAGCCCCTTTAGCTCTACTAGATCTTTAGGGATCTCAGAGCCTGGCACTGAGCGCAGTGAAAACAAAACCTTCCTCACAGTCGGGCATTAGAACACAGCTGCCAAGAACCATTCGCAGTAACCCCCCTCCTTTTCCCTCTCTCTCTCTCTCACACACACACACACACACACATATATATATATACACACACAGCCTCTCCAATTAACTCTCATACACAGCAGCATCACCCCCCACCCCACCTTCCCCCACAAACACAAACACACACACACACACACACACCAGGAGACGAAACACACGCTGAGGGGAGGGAAGCAAAGTATCGGCAGGTGAAAACGGCAGAGAGTGGAAGAGGAGAAAGAGTGAGAGAGGCGGAAGACTGAGAGAGGAGAATGAGAGATAAAAGAGGGAGGGAGAGAGAGAGAGAGAGAGAGAGAGAGAGGGAGAGAGGGAGAGAGGATGAAAGGATGGAGAGAAAGATGAAAGAGCGAAATCAGAGTACTCACCAGTTTTGGGCTTTTCTTCGCAGGCGCCACCCCTGAAAGAAGCAACACAAGGGAATGTTAATTGTGCTGAAATTTCACCTTCAGCAGACAAAACAAGGCAGAAATCCCAGACGATCGCAGTCCTCAGCAGTAACAGCCTCCTCTCTCCTTCTTGCTGTCTGTCTCTCTTCCTTCCTGTCTCTATTTCTCTCTCTGTCTCTCTGTCTCTCTGTCTCTCTGTCTCTCTGTCTCTCTGTCTCTCTGTCTCTCTCTCTCTCTCTCT
>JBBKCR010000128.1:12985242-12995818 GCA_037577295.1 Ladigesia roloffi | reverse complement strand
GAGAGAGAGAGGGGGGGGGGGGGAGAGAAGAGAGAGAGAGGAGAGAGAAAGAAAGAGAGTGAGGAGAGTGCGAAAGTGAGAGAGAAAGAGAAAGAGTGATCAGCACTGAAAAGCTCACAGTTCTCGCAGCCTTTCACAGAAGCTCCATCCCTCTGGGTTGAAGTTGGAGATGGAGTTGTTGGAGAGGTGGAGGTGCAGAAGAGACTCCAGACCATACAGAGAGCCACTGTTCACCTCCTTCAGACTGTTATAGTCCAAATGACTGCAAATCCAGAGAGAAAGAGCTCAGCTATTACAGCCACACAGGTAACACCAGTGCAATTTGCCTGTCACACTGAAGATGAATGACCTTAAATATTATTAGGTATTTCACAACACTTCACTAAGTGTACTTGGCCTGCGAACAGCCCGTAGGTGGAGAATAAAAACTTTAATCATGTTTCCTGCGTTTCAGCAGGTTTTAAAACCCCAGGCCAAGACTGAGTTTTAGTCCAGTTTACTCCCATTATAACCAAATACCAGAATATAAATGACCTTTAATTACCAAAAAAACCCCACAAAAAGTAATGTGTTTAAAAACAGGATTAAAAGCCAAGATTTTCGGGGACTTTGGGTGGATATTAGGACTGTTGAAGCCCATTTCTCTAAAAAAGAAACACTCAAGCTGACAATAAACGGCCTTATGCTTCTCAACAGTAAGATTTATCCCACATATAAACACTACCATTTATAAGTCAAGTGTTACACATGTTATAAATGTGTTTAAATTATTAAAGGCAAGTAGACCATAAAGACCATAAAACTGATCATTAATATGCAAGTCAACCTGTTATTTATCATATTAATATGAAATTAATCCCATTAATGACAATGGACCACAAAATTGTGCGTGTTACACAAAGTTGAGTTGTAAAAGCTTATTATTATATTATTATAAATGCTATATTAAAACTTTACAAAGCAGCCTGGACTCACAGGGTCCTCATGCGGGCCAGGCCCCAGAAAGCTCCGTCTGTCAGCTTGCTGATGTTGTTCCTCTGGAGCTTCAACACCTCCAGACTGGACAGACCCTGGAAGGTCAGGCCTTCAATCAAACGCAGCCTGTTCCTGCTTAGTTCACTGCAAAATACACATTAACACACACACACACAAACACAAAGTGAATTCAAGCAAGCTGCCATTAAGTTATTAATATAAATTAAAATTGAGTGCATGGCACCCTGACTATTTTATTTGAGCTGGTTTTGTAGTTATTATATTATGTGATCAGGTCTGTGATTGTAATCTGTGTGGAGCAACAGTTTACCCATGTGCTTTGTAGCTACTGGTACTGAACATCCGCTGTGACCTTTTAGTTCAGTATCTATGGGAATTTATAGATACTAAATGTTTTAATCCGTCAATCACTTTCCTATGTCACATATCTAAACAAAATTATCTGTAGTAGTGCTTTAATCACAGGGACGTGCCGAGCTAAAAGTGTGTGCCTGTTTGACACCTGGCCCAGTGAACTACTTATCAATCAGCGCTTTAGGTGAATCAAGTCTGAAAGTTTGAATCAGATCCCGCAGAGCTCTGCTCTGGTGCAATGAGAGCTGGACCCTCACAGTCAACTGACAGACCCCTCCCCCCCTTTTGATGTTAAAAGTCCATTAGCAACAACCGATCCCTCAGACCCTCAGAGCTGTAGCTTTGTACAACCAGACATGAGCCCCAGGAGTAAGAGTTGGTGTGCGTAATGCTTATGAGCAAGAGATTGAGAGAGAGTGAGAGAGACAGAGAGAGAAACACCCTGATAGAGGCTTTGTGTTGCCAAAAGCCACAGTAGGACACACAGCCACAGCCACCTGTGGAACAAAGACTGCTGACAGACTGGAGGGAGGGGTGGAGGGAGAGAGGGGGGATGGAGAGGGAGAGGGAGAGAGAGCGGGGGAGCAGGAGAGAGGAGGGGGGGGTAGGAGGGGGAGGGAGAGAGAGAGAGAGAGAGAGAGAGAGAGAGATGAAAGTGATGGAAATAAGGGTACCCACACTTTAAGTTTTAAGTGTGAAAAGACAGAAAGAAAGAAAGAAAGAAAGAAAGAAGGAAAGACAGAAAGAAAGAAAGAAAGAAAGAAAGAAAGAGAGTCATATAGGAAGGGAGATCAAAAAGAGTGAGAGAAAAGGACAGAAAAAACAACACGAGTAAAAAAAAGAAAAAGTGATCAAGAAAGGAGAGAGGAAAATATTAATTAATGAGCCTGCTATTCTGTTTGCCAACAATCCTCTTGCTCACACACACACACACCTGAATTAGTGAGGACATGTCCTTCCTCTCTGTCTCTAATTTGTTTTGACTGCTCTTCATTTGTTTCCAGCTAATTTCTTTTTTCTGTTTAGTTCATTCCTTCGTACTCTGTGAGCCACACCTTCAGCCTGGCATCCCCCACCCTGCATGATTCAGCACAGCCACTCTCATATTCATACCTCTCACACTCACACTCATTCTCTTAATGTGGGTACAGTCTGTGTTTGCAGCTCAGGGTCTGGGGGATGTTCTGTTTGTGTAACGTGACATATGTGAAAAAATAGTTGGGATTTATCACGTGAAATTAAAAGTGCATTAAACATAACCCTGCACATTTATTTTCTTGTGTACACAAGATATACATTTTAATGTGTTGTGTTTTTTTATTATTATTCCACAACTATGTAAATCGTCCTCTGTGGTGAAGACCATAGCTGTGTCCGAAAAGTGCACTCGTTCACTATGTGAGGCACTATCTAGTGAAACAGCAATTTTCTAGTGTTGTTCTAAATTCCAACCATCAATTTCACCCACTAGTTAGTGCACGACAAGATCAAAGTGCAGCCCCAAATTATCGTGTCCAGTACACTCCATGAATACAGATATACCATCATACATTGTGGGTTTATTTGACTGCGCCCTACACAGTGAACGAGTGCATATTTTGGACACAATCTACACTACTGTTATCCCGCGCAAAATCAAGAAGAGGAGCGAGGCGAAGGGTGGAGAGATGGGGAAAAGTGGGGCTTCAAACAGAGGAGATTCAGTCACACTTGAACTTTCATTCTCTCTCTCAGCAGAGGATAGTGGTGACCCACAGACAGATCTATCTGTCACCGTGCCCACCAGACAAGATGTTTTTATGCAACATAAATTGCCAAAATCTGGCACCCTATTTAAGCAACAGTAAGTAAAATGTAGCGTCCTGAGTGTCCGAAATTAACAAAAGGTCACCTTCCCTTGTTCACTAGTTCGCCCCCTATAAAGCAAACAATATGCAGTGCATGAGTGCACTGTTCAGACATAGCTCATGATACCATGATCTGAACTTGGATTGAATCAAACTGTTCTGAAGTCAGGGACTTACACCCCCTGATGTATGTATGTGTGTGTGTGTGTGTGTGTGTGTGTATGCACTCACAGCTGGGTGAGTTTGGGCAGTTCCAGGCCTTTGACAGGCAGCTGTGTGAGGCGGTTCCTGCCCAGCCTGAGGACCTGCAGACTGCTGGCCAGGTTCCTGAAGGCTCCAGACTCCAAGTGCATGATCTTATTACTGCTCAGGACCCTGCAGATACAGAGAGACAACCAAGATCAGCTTGCACAGGCTTAACATCAGGGTTACCTGTGTGACATAAACAAACAAACACAGAAGTCTAGAACTCCAGTCAAAAAACTTTTAGTTTCCAAGTTTACAGTCATGTACAGATGACAATGGAACATCTTAATCAGTAATGAAATCCTTGAACTCGGAGCTCTCCTCAGATTTTAACAGTAAACATAATACATTACAAAGTACTCTTGTAGAATCAATAGTAAAACAAATACATTTACAGCTTATCAGGGAAAGCCAATTACAGCTTATATGGGGAAAAAAAGTTATGGGACTTTTACATTGTAAAAATCTCCCTGTAGAGGGTGTGTTCACACTTTTCACTTTTACAAAATATGTGTTCAAACTTTGGCCTTTGATTGACTAAAAGTGGACCAAAGTGGATGGCTGAGAATGCTACAACTCACACTATCTCTCTCTCTCTCTTCAGTTCAGTTAAAAACTGCATTTATTGTTATCCCCCTTACTCCCGATGTGTCCGATCAGGGTCTGAGCTTTGCTTCTTTAGTTGTGCACTGGAGCTAATCGGCTAATGTAGCTAACAAATAATTCAAGCTTATGTACAGTAATTAGCACTGTGCAAGCTGCAATTCGTCACACACTTGCCTCTGGTTTTCTTACATTTTATGACACTGTATAACATTCTGTTATCTAAGCATGTTGCAGAGTTATAGCTAAAGCTAACTGCTGTGCATACATGTCTATTGCTTGTTATCTAGATTAGCCTTGTAGCTTCAGTGCTAAATGTCAGACACCAACTACATATTGGCTGATTCCTTTTCCTCAAACTATCATTTTATGAATTTCAGAAAGAAAAGACAAACAGAAAGACCATATACTCACAGCTCTCTGATGAGGAGGCCAGGAGGAAAGCAGCGTTCCCTCAGGTCAATGATGTCATTATTACTCAAATCCAAAAGTTCCAGGTGTGTGAGGTTTTGCAGCCGGCTGCCCTGCACACTGCTGATTTTATTATAGTTCCTGTAGGACAGAGGAGTGTATCTGTTAATACCATTTAGATGTTTTATGAACTGCAAGTTTATTAATGCACCTAGGTTAGACAGAGCAATCTGACCACTCTGAGTGTGCGGTGAGCTACAAGCTGGAGAACCATACCACTTTTTCTTTGTCGAAAAAATCCAGATCCAAGAAAACTAATCTTTAAACTGAGCTGCATGACGGAATATTTCCTGTGCACAAGTTATGGTACCCTTTAAGAAGAAACAGTGCACTAAATCTGCAGAAACATTTAAGGCACTAAACTGCTGACCTGTTTATGAGAGCCGATCCACCCCACCCCGTCCGCTAACATGTTCGTTAATCAATGACCCAAACCCAGCATGCAAAGTATTTGCCACTATTTTACCCATCTGCCCACCAAAGCCAAATTGTCCAATAAGCTGACCTGATTTCCCTCAGCTACGTATTGAGTAAATTTTTTTCACTTAGAAAATTAAAGCAGTGTTTATTTGTTTTCTCAAGTGTATAGACATTTTTCTTAGATTCTCAATTTGTAAGACATGTCTGTGACATTTCAGGCTTTATAAGTTAAAAAGCAGATCAAATATGTCCCCTTTTTGTTTTCAGCATTTTCTGCTGTTATCAGCCTGGTACAGATACCTAGAGCCACAATGCTCACCCAGATAAAAGTACAAAAATGGAGAGACATGAATAAGGAACCATTTAAGTCCAATTTTGGCACATTTGGGGGCAGCTGTACATTTAACAGAGCATCAAGTATCCAGGAAGTCTTTTTATATTTCAAAGTCTAATGGTAACACAGCACTTGTAAATAAGGCATTTTCCTTTTTTTCACCCATTTTTTCCTGTTTTTTTTTTTTGTTTGCTTGCTTGGTAAATGTTATGGCATGTTTTTCTATGTGATATCACAAAAACATTACAAAATGTATTTTAAAAACACAGAGAGGCACGGGTGTGTATAAGACCAGATTCCTCGGCATGTTTCACTGTCTACAGTTGGACAAACTGGTAGAGTGAGACACATTACGACCCAGACAAGAGAATGTGTTCAGAATGAAGGTGAGAACATATCTGTTGACACTTTGTCACCACATGATATGTGTCCTGATATTTCAGAGATTTACAGCCTCTTTTAGACTTCAAAAAGTAAAAATGGCCACGAGCTTTTAAAAACAGAAAAATGAGAATAAACGCAAACAAACCGGAAAGTGGTAAAAATATCACGATTTGTTTTGTTGATAATAAGTATCTGTGATTTTATGAGCTGGTGAGGAGAACACAGGTTCAGTTCCAGCTTCCTCCTTGATTCCTCCAGCCATTGGTTGGATTTGTGAAACTCTATCAGCAGCCCCTGATTTCATTTTAATGAAGGATTGATCGCGTCAAGCCAGGTTTCTTAAGGAAACTACAGTAATACTGGACTTCCACTGACATACTGAACATACAATCACTAATTATGGCATAATGTTATTTGTATTTTCTTAGGTTTTATTTACTGTAGTCTTTAATTATACAGTTAGCTCCTGATTAAGCAGCCATGGGTGAAAATGAAGCTCCCCAATCACACACATATGTGGCCGTTCCATAACCACATGAGGATCTATTAAGGCAATGTGTCAAGACCTCTTTGATGTGGAATGGAGGCCTCTAGAAGTGTGAAGTGTTTGTGGCTTCATGTAGACTATTTGTCACCACACACACACAAGCTCAACAATGCGAAAACACACCCACCACTAATACAAGAGTGCTAAGAAAGACTTGGTATAAAGGAGATTCATCCATTAAATCTACTAGACATATTAATTTAGGCCTATTTTCAGTCATTTCTTATAGAAAAATGTATTTCATCAAGCAGGGGTGTCACTAGAGACTTGATATGATATCACATAGAATTTGTCAGGATGCCACAAATACCTAAAGTCCTTATAGTGCTGCCATGGTTGTTCAATTACAATCGATGCAACTCATTAAGAGAACCTGAAAGTCCTTCAGGAAGCCTGGAGAACTGTAAATGAAGACTACATCAAATATATAAGATCTGGACCTTTGCAAGCAAAAAAGAAATGATGAGTCTTGCACGTTATTGTACATGGAACAAAGTTAATCTTTGCTTTTAGAAATAAAGGATCATTTGATTCATGACACCAGATTACTCAATTACTCATTAAATTGGTGGTGACAGACCTGTACATAATACAAACCGACTGGTAAGAACAAATATATAAACCCATATTTAGCCATGGCTGAGAGAGAATATTAGAAGGCCTGTATCCCATATTTTTCCACTTAAGCTGACTGTGTGGTTTTATGTACCAAGTCAATTCACTTTTGCAAATTCAATTACCCAATTTTAACCGCATGTGTTTGGTACTGTGCCAAACTGTGCATCAAATTCTTATTAAAAACAAGGAAAATTCAGTTTGCCACGGTATGGGCCCAGTGAATAACAAGTAGTAATCACTTTCGTGGCTGTTTTTTGAGTGATGTCCGATCTCCTGGCTCCAATCCCTGCTCAGAAGCACATCTTTCCCAGCTGTTCATAATGCGGCATGTCAAAAGGACGGGACGGTGGCATGCCAAACTAAAGACTTGCTATTTCACATAGCAGTCATGTCTCATGGGGAATTAGTGTATTCTCTATTTCTGTCTCTGTCTTTCTCTCTCCGCAGCCTGAGAACCGCGTCAGGCCAGAACTCGCAGTTTTGTTTTTCGCCGCCTCCGCGCATCAAAGGCATGTGGGGTCGCCCCCTTCCGGGCCGCAGCTGGAGTGTTTTTCAAGGTCGGGTTCAGGTCCATTTAAACCAATAACATTAGCCCTCAGAACACAAGCAGCAAGTATTCCAGTGCAACTAATGGTAAACTGTCGTCATACGGTAAAACGGCTCCTTGTATGGAAGTTCTCCTGGTTTGTTTTGATGCTCAAGGTGTCAGACATGATGTGAGGCTTTGTTTGGTGCTCCTACGGCACACAGAACTAAAGTTACTATAATAAAAAAAGGGAACCCGGGAGAAAAAAAAAGTCAACCTGGGAGAGCTTTCAGGATCGTCTCTGGCCACTAGTGGGTGGGGAAAACTGGCAGAGGGACAACTAAATTACTGTAACTGCTTAAACTGCATGGTAACAAGCTGACTGGACGGCCCATTAGGACACTGCCGCATTTTACTGGCTTATGCTTGATTTCATTCACTTGATGCTTCTCCAAAAAGTTTGTTTTTGTTGTTAATTTTAAGTACTACTACCATCGGCAGGTGTTCTGGGACGAGCCTCAACAGAGTAGTAACTCACACACATGCTTTCACACACACGCTCTCACACACACGCATGCTCACTCACACGCACACACACTCTCACACACACACTCATACACTCTCACACACACTCTCTTACACGCTCACACACACACGCACGCACACTCTCACACACACACACACACACACACTCTCACACACTCACACACACTGGGAATTGGGTGGAAATATGATAATAAAGAGAGTGAGCAAGCGAGTAAGAAAGAAAGCATTAGAAAGAGAGACAGAACAACAGGGAGAAAAAAGAGCATGTGTATCTGTGTGTGAGAGAGGACAGAGTGCGAGAAAAGGAAAAAGGAAAGAAAGATAGACAGAAAGAAAAAAGTGAGACCGAGCACATTCCCTCGGCTGCCCCACCTGAATAAACAGAGAGAGATGGGCGGATGGAGGGATGGTGCAGGATGAATGTGGGGATGCTCCTGTTGTTGCTGCAGTTTAGAGACTGGGCTGAACAGCAGGTTTAACAGCTGCTGACCCAAAACAAGAAAAACACAAAAACCCTGTTCAGACATCCACGAGGGGAGCGGCTCTGCTCGGACCAACCCTGCCTGCTATCAGAGATCTGGATAATCAGTCCTGACCCAGGATCAGCTCACAGTGCAGCTCTGAGCTTCTGTACTTAAAACATCGAAAGAAAAGCCTGGAAACAGCTCCAATCCAAACTGAATATCAAAATCTTCACCAGCGCGTGTGTTTATAACAAAAGGAGGCTGAAAGGATGTGTATGAGCAGAGCCTCCGTTGGCTAATCCACTCAAAGCCTCCACACACATGGGATTAGCAGGTTTAGCCTGTTCTGACTGCCTTCTCCACCTGATGATCTTACAAAGACAGACCAATCAATAAATCAACAATCAACAAACTAAACGATAAATAATAATAATGATAAATAACAGCTACCCTCAAGAGCCTGCACCGTAACAAGAAGCCACCAGATGTATGAACTGTTGACTATATATCTGATATATATCACAAAAATGCTTATTACTCATATATTTACACTCATGGGTGGAACACGCAGTTTTGCCTGGATGTCAGTTAAAACTGTCAGGTCTGTGTGAACACATAATGAAAATAATGTTACTAAACTGCTGAAAATAATGAAAATATGTGAACCATTTTCAATCCTATCCAGGAATTCACAGTCAGCTCCTCGTGTAATTTATGTTGCTGTAGAAGCTACAATTGTTGCCTCGTTCAAACAAACAACCAAGTTAGCAAGGGTGCAACCTCCACAAATACGAATTATCATTCATTTCCATCCAGATCCAATAGCAGAAATCTGTAAAACAGATCTTTTAGAGACTTTGAAGGAGGCCCCTTTCGCTTTGAAATGGCTTTACAAGCTGCTGGTATTCAACAACGTCATGAGGATGCCCCAGAATGCTTTTCTAACAGGCTTTTGTTCAAAAACACATGAGTGCTAAAACTCTTTACTGGTCCTGCATACGTTCCCTCTCGCTCCTGATGACAACACACTGACCCCTCACTTCCCAGCATGCCCCTCCCCCTCCTTCAACACTTTTCCCCCCCTTCGTTTTTACAGTAAGCTGTTTGATTGACATCTGCAGCTGCAGCTCTTTCAGCTGTGCTGCTCAGTAAAGATAGACTTTTTACCCAGCATGCACCAGCCCTCCATAGCAACAGGCCTTAACCCAGGCCAAAAAAAGATGGTCCTCTTGGCCTCTCCGGACCCCTGACCCATACCGCCCGCTCCCCCCTCGCCACGCAAACACACGAGGCGGTTACCTGTAACACAAGCCAATGTCAAACGCTTTCATTGCAAATGTTCGAAACTGCTGGCCCGTCAACGCTGTCAGCACTTTGTGTCGTTTTTTTTCACCTTTCTATCCGAAAGAGAATGATGAATAAATGTAAATCAATAAGGTTACACCATGACGGTGCAGCCGAGAGCAATCTGGACAGGGATTGCTTCACTGCTCAAATGGATGAAACACTGGCAGGGGAGATATATTACAGAGAGAGGGAACCTGATCCGGCCCCGGGCCGATTACTGCAGAAACTCCTTCTCTGTAAGGTCCGAGAGATGCCTAGAGACAAGTGCCATGCTTCTGCTGCAGTGTGTACTTAATCAAATATACTTACAGTATGTTCATCGTTTAATAAGCCACTACCTTTAATAGCCAGAAAATGTCAAAAATTCTATTTATCCCCACTCATTCATAGGAAGTACTTTATTTAATTATAACTGTAATTATAATGTGCTAGATATTTATGGAGCTATTAAATGACAACCAGTGGGATGAAACTGTAACAAGTGCGATTACAGGTAAAAGGACAGTCTAGAATTTGACTCCGCATCACCATTTGACCAGTTAATAGGATGTCAAGACATGCACTGTTACAGAAATGTGTTTTATTTGAAATATTTCCAGCACATTAGCGTTTTTCTGATGGAAGTCCAGTATTACTTGTAGTTTTCATCACAAACCTGGTCTGACTCAGTCAGACCTTCATTAAATTAAATCAGGAGCTGATGAAGGTTCACAAATCCAGATATTGGCTGGAGGAACCGAGGAGGAATCTGGAACCGAATCTGGAAAGTTAACGTTTGAATAAATGCAAGCAAACGTTATATCATTTTTTACCTCTGAAAGACGACCGTCTCGAGCTAGGATACGCAAACGCTGGAATCTCTGTGCTCTGTGT
>JBBKCR010000128.1:12974153-12985142 GCA_037577295.1 Ladigesia roloffi | reverse complement strand
ACCTTCGACTTGGATGCCCTGGGGGTAAGCAAATAAACATCAGATTTTCATTTTGGGGTGAACTATCCCTTTAACTTTGCTAGCAGTTAACTTCATCACATGTTGAGAAACAAATGGCATTAAATCATTTGCAGAGGTGTTAAGGGCACTGTACTGAAAGTAAAGCTGAATAATCAGCAATTTGCACAGAGTGCAGTAAACTTTAGCCTGTTTTTAAAAGTCATTAAAACACAATATCATTCACCAGTCAGCATGATTACGTCTTTAACAGAACCACTTTCACAGTTTGTTGAGAACAGCAGATCTTTTGGAGTGTTTCTCAAGAAAAAGCTTCAGTGTGGAGAGATATGTGTTCACCAACTCGATATGTGTTCACTTACAGATGAAGTGTGACAATGGCTGTTGAGGCATTGCCAAACAGGGGGATTGATGTCAGCTCATTGTGGTCCAGCCTCCTGAGGGTCAAACACAAAAAGACAATTTTCACTTTAAATACAAACAGAAATAACATTATCAAGGCAAAGAGATAACAACAATATTTGTAATGGTTTTGTGGATGGTGTAGCAGAATAACTGTCCAATTCACTGATTAATTAACCGACTGAGCGAGCAAGTCGCTGTGAAATCATCATCAGTTACAGTAAAGAACAGAGCGGGGAAAAAAGGGTTGGATCTTTTTAAGATTTTCATGCAGAATATGATTGAGAACAAATGGAGAGCTGGGAGAGGTGGAGAAAGAGTAGATTATAAAAAACAGGGACATTTGAAGAGTGAGCGAAAGAGAGTGAGTGAATGTTCGAGAGCAACAAAAAGAAAGCAAGCAAATTAGTGTGTGAGAGAAAGAGAGAGAGGGAGAGGATGGAGGAAGAGAGAGAGTAGTATGAGAGACAAAAGTGAGCAAAAGAGAGAGTGAACGAGAGAGAAGGCAAAAGGGAACAAGCGTGAGAGAATTACGACATGAGACAAAAGGTGAGAAAACAGAGAAAAAGTGAGAGAGAAAAAAGGAAGAGAAGGAGAGTGACAATGAGAGAAAGAGAACAAAAGAAATAGCAAAGAAAGAAGGGAGAGCAAGAGGAAGAGAAAAAGAGAGAGGAGAGGAAGAGTGGAGAGACTAACCAAAATAGAAAGAAAGAGAGAGAGAAAGAGAGCGAGGAGAGATAGAGAAAGTGAGAAATAGAGGTGAAGAGAGAACAAGAGGAAGAGAAAGAGGGGGCGAGAGTTACAGAGATAGAAAGAGAGAGGAGAGGGACAAAGAGAGAGAGGAGAGATAGAGAGGAGAGAGAGAAAGAGAAGGGGAGAGAGAACAAGAGGAAGAGCGAGATGGGAAGAGAGTAACAGAGATAGAAAGAGAGAGGAGAGAGACAAAGAGAGAGGGGAAAGATAGAGAGAGAAAGAGAAGGGGAGAGAGAACAAGATGAAGAGAAAGAGGGGGAGAGAGTAACAGAGATAGAAAGAGAGAGGAGAGAGACAAAGAGAGACAGGAGAGATAGAGAGGAGAGAGAGAAAAGAGGGGAAGAGAGAACAAGAGGAAGAGAAAGAGGGGGAGAGAGCAACATAGATAAAAAGAGAGAGGAGAGAGAGAAAGAGAGAGAGGAGAGTCAGAGAAAGGGAGAAAAAGAGGGGGAGAGAGAACAAGAGGAAGAGAAAGAGGGGGAGAGAGTAACAGAGATAGACAGGGAGAGGAGAGAGACAAAGAGAGCGAGAGAAGAGACAGAAAGAGAGAGAGAGGAAGTGAGTTTCTCTGGCTGGTGTCCAGCCGCAGCCCCTCACTGTATAAAATATTTACAGCGCAGGTTAGTGAGTGGTGTCGGGTGATGATGGAGCGCCTTATTATAGCAAACCTCCTCTTCACTCCCAATTCCCCCCACTTTCAGAACAATAGCCTCCGACAAAGAGCCTTAAGTGTCCAATAAAGCTAACTGACAGCGGGACTATGAAATGATTAACTACTTCACTGTTAGTGACGCATGCGATTAACCCCATTACAGTGCCGCTCCAGACTGTGGGAGATTTATAAGAAAGCTAATTACGTGATTTTTTTATTTTATCCACTCAGTCTTTAGCATTCACGCTAATTCTTCCTTTATGTGTAATGGAAAATGCTAACGCAGATTTACACAATTTCCACCTTCCTCTCAATTTTAATTAAGACATAATTGGCATCTTTAGTTTTGCACAGCCACCACAAGGCTACGATATAGGAAGTGAAAGTCCCACCTATTGCCTTCATCCTGCCCTTATCCAGTCGCTGTGGAGCGTTCTGTTATCCATAAAAATGTATGATGCTGTTAAGATTGTAAATGAAAACATTTCACTTCATGTGGTGTCAGAAAACAAAGCAAGTGTCTTTACTGATTGACTGCATTTAAAGTAAGAGGAAATTAATTTGATTTGTTTTAGGGAATGTGGTCTTTGGCCAGCAATAAGAGAACCATTTATCCAGCAAGTATTGCTAGCTCCGAATAAGGGCAGATCTGAGGTTTCTTGGATGGATCTGGAGGTCTTGTCTGATCGGGGTACGGAGTGTGTCTGAGTGTGAGACAGTGTGAGGACGCAACGTCTCCTGTTCTACTTACACTTCTCTGAGGTTGGGCAGATTGGAGAGGATGCCCATATCAACTTCTGTCAGCTTGTTGTGGCTCAGATTTCTGTGAAAGAGAGAGAGAGAGAGAGAGAGTGTGAGAGAGAGAGAGAGAGAGAGAGAGAGAGAGAGAGAGAGAGAGAGGTCAAAATAGAGCACACACACTTTCAGATCCACCGTTTCACATCGGGACAGTGTTTAGATTTTCATGTCTTTTCAATTTAGTCCTACTTTTAGTCAGCAATTTTAGTCTATTTTAAGTTGCACTTCATTATATTCATTCACCTTAAAAATTTCAGTCTTTTTACCCTAAAATGGTAAGTTTCAGATCATGAAAATAAACACGAGCCAATAAAACTACCCATTGGATTACCATTCATTCTAAAAACATTGATTTCAAAAACCCTCTTTCAATTAGAAAACAATCACATTCATATTTTATTTGCGAGTATAACAAATTGTATTTTATCAAGTTTGTCAGATCCTGTGCACTGCATTGAATAACAGTTGATTGTTAAAGGTGCGAAAACAATAAAAGGACAAGATGTGAAGCCATGCGGGACTGCCCGGATGTTGTGGATAAGTCCTGGCACAACAAAACCTCACAGAAAAACTGAGCAGTGATCTCAGCATTTCATAACATTTGCTTGGTATACTGAAGTGCATTTTCCAAAAGCTTTGTTTTCAATGGCCCAAATCAGACCATATAATAACGTAATAGTAACCATGGACACTGAAGAGCCACGCTGTTTGATCACACTGCCCTGACCTTGAGCCCTAAATAAAGATGTACATGTTTTATAGGAAGCTGTATTTTAAGATATCACCATGGATTCATCCCTGCCACCACCATGCTTCTCTGGAACAACTTTTCAACAAGCAACCAGACGCTGCACCAACACTGCTATCTATCAGCCCCGGCCCTCAAACACGCACCATGACAGCTCAGTAATCAATCAGCTCACAGGATCAGTCCGCCCGCTTCCCCACCACTAATAGACACTTAATACTCCGCTCTATTCCCCATCTCTGCTCTGAATAAAGCTGTGGATGGAGCTTGGCAGTGGATGAGCCTCCTGCTATTCCTGCTGAAACCCCAGAGATTGATTACAGCAGACTGTTACAGCTTAACTCCACACCCTCCTCCTGCTCTGAAGCTCATGGACCGCCTGTCCTGCTCCGCACGGCCTGAAGGTCAGCCTTACTGATGATGGGAATATACAAAAATGCAATTACAATTATGCCATTTAAGTTATTATACAATGTCTGTGGTTTACAGCCTCTCCACAAGACCTCTTGCTATGATCCAGGCAAATGATCAGTGTACTGACATATTGAACAAATCACGTATAATAATGCCCAACTCCAAACCTCCAAACCAAAAACAAACTTCAAATTCTAACTGCTTATACAAATAGATCAAAATGACCACCAACAGGGGTTTAGAGGAGGGAGGAGATGCAAATGACTGGGTTCCAGATTAACCCAGCTTTCTGGGGCACTTTTCCAGATCTTAGTCCAAAGCTTAGCATTAAATGGTGAAAAAAACAGATCTTAACCAGACTTAATCCATCAGTAGTTTATACCAAAATTACATCCCTATAGACAAACCTTAGGTCAAATCCACTGGTGACAGTCTAATAAAGTGGTACAGTTAATAATTCAGTTCTGTTTTAATAAAGCAATCTGATTTCTTGACTCTAAAGCCTTTTAAGAGCAATTATTTAGGGGTTTAATGAAGCTAACTGTGAAAATAGCAGATTTTTCAGACTAGCTGCAATCTGTTCCTCATTTCTTCTAACTTCGACACTCATAACCAGTTGGAGAAAACACAATAAACATGCAAAGAACTAATTAAAGCCAATAGAGCCAAACAATACAGAGAGGAGACAGTGTGAGGATGGTTTAACAGTGAGAGGGTAGGAGGCAATGGCTTCTGCTGTCCTGACACTGTGTGTATGTGAGAGTGAGAGACAGAGAGAGAGAGAGAGAGTCTGTATGATTATAGCAGGGACTGATCTGCCCTGCAGGCATCACTCTGACAAGGCGGTGCATTCTAATCATACTCGTACCATTGTGGATGGCAGTGCTAAATTGCCGCTCCTGTAACAGAAACCAATTAGTTAATCGCGCTAAAGCAAAGTGACAAATTGCAGGGTTTGCCTCAAATATTTTGCCGGGGGGTACGAATGCCGACGACAGAAAAAGAGAGGAAGGAAAGAGGGTGAAAAAAAGGGAAAAAGTCAGTCATGGCTAATCTGCAACAGGGATCAGCGCGAATGTAGGACAAGTTGTGCGCTGCTAAAGCCAGCGACGAGCAGAGAAGGGCCTTCATCAGGCCTGCTCTCAAAGAGCCTCTGTTCAGGAGCACTGAACGAACACGCGGTGTCAGATATCCTCCGTTTCAGAAACCGAGGGGTCTGAGAGGCTTAAGAAGCTGATTTAGCACGAGAGGCCTTCTTGTTAACCCTTGATGTTAAGATTTTTTACAACTATTGTAAATATCCAGGGTTTAAGATCTCAGTACTGGATCAAAAAGTTAGCTAGATTCTGGATGGCTGCCATTTCATTTTTTAACGGTTTTACTTTATTAATCTGATCTGGAACCTAGAATGTGGATCATTTTTCCCTTGTAGATGCGAAACCAAGTGTTCTTCACTCAGAATAAGACTTTTGCGATCAAAACATATTTAGCTGATGGCAAAACCATAAATATGCCCCAAAATCTTTTACCCCAAATATTTCAATTTCATTTTAAACTTATTCCCATTGAAGAAAATGTGAAGGTAAACCCGTATCCATACTGTGCATTTTATACCGAACTCTAGAATGTAAGTACTACAATGTAAATACTGATGTGCCTGTATAGACTGTACTGTAATTCATGCTCATTCGTTTTCTTTCAGTAGTTATATAAAAATGCACAAAAGAATTAACGATAATTTGCCTTTAAATATGAAACAATGGCAACTGGGATTGGATTTCTGGCCGGCAGAATCTTTTTCAGCTTTTATAAGACTAAACAAGCTGCTGACGCATGTTAGTAAAGGTCAGAACATCAGGATGCAGCCGGACTCCAGAGCCAGCTGTATAAAACCAGGCTCTCGCAGCAGAAACACTGCTAGCCTCCTTTGCTGCCCTCCGGCTCTAAGTCAGTATCTGCAATCAGCGGTAGTTTACTACTTAAGGGGATATGGCCTCAAGGTGCCACTCAGGACCGGCGAGGGGAAGGGAATGAGTGTTTATATAACTTTGATTTGGTCCGCCCCAGTCACCCCACCGTATTTCACTCACTTTATCTTATCAGATAACGCTAACTTTCACACCTACTGCTTAACCCCAGGGCCATAACTCAAGTGGCTGTCGCAGCGGCTGGTGCGGGAGCTGAACACTCCTACTTTTCCAGCCACAAACTGCAAGCCTGGTCTGCGCTGCGTTTTCCAAGCTGATCTCAGAACGGCTGCACTGCTTTGGACAAAGCTAAACTTTATCAAGCGAATGTTGCTTATCTGCCTTGGGTGTGTATTCGACTACATCCGTTACAGTTCAATCGTATCTCTGAAGTCTCATTCAGCAGCGAAATGTTTCCGTCAAGTACGGAGGTGATTGTAATTGAGCTTGACCTCCAGACACTGACACTTATGTCTTACAGTGGAATAATTAAGGTCAAACATGGTTTGCAGTCTGATTTCTCACACTTAAAACCCCATTGAAAGAGTCCTGTTTGACTTATTATGGCAGTTTAATATAGTGCCCAGTGTGTAACAAACAAAAACTCTTTCATTTACTCTTTACACGACTGGTCATTTACTCAGTGAAGAAAAGCTCATTTGGTGATTTTGTACATTAATGAAAAGTGTCCAGATCAAAAAAGGGGTCGAGTGTGATGACAGTTCTGGTTTGGCATGTTCAGTTTTTTTCAAGCTAATGGTGCTGAATTTGGCATTTTATAGCAAATCTCTGACTTAACAAAGCAGAGTCTTTACCTCGGGTGCTACAGTCTAGATGTTGACTCTGAACTGTACTGATGCCTGTTAATGTCCAAAATAATCTAGTGAGGACGGAACTTTTTTTTGTTTTATTTAAAAGTGCTTTGCCAGGCTGTCACTTTAAATGAGAAACTGTTTTTAATGATTAGCCTGGTTAAATTCAGGTTATAAATGAACGAATGAATGAATGAAAGTGGTCCAAGTAGTCCAGAGAGGGTCTAGTCAAATCAGTGAAAAAGAGCCAGCCACTAATAAGCTTCATGTTCGCTGTGCAGACAATCCGAGCGACTCCTTTGCCTGTAGAACAACATAAATAAAAGGGAAAAAAAGAGAGCGATTTCACAGATGGTTGATCCAATGACAGTTTACTGTGTGAAGAACCAAATCCCCTTTAAAGGCATATCTCTTTAACCTATTATATTTATCTCCATTTATTTGCTATGTATGAGCGCGCAAATACATTCAAAGTCATTTCTTTCACAGTGGCATTTCCTTTGTTTAGTCCTAAGAAGTCGTAGTTATCGCCCGTGGTAACCAAAGCATGCAAGAATTTGATAAGTGTTTAGGACGTGTTGATCACTACAATGTTTTGCAGACTGTAAACCTTAAACTGATGCTCCTTTTGGGTATGATCTGTATTTGAAATGCTATCGTGTGTACAGTCTTGATTAGGTGACAGAAAGTGATTGAGATACACTTTATTTCTTACATTGGTTGCCCACAAAAATAATGCAGACTCGGATACAGCATAGCGCGTATTCTACTAATGTTATGTAGTAAACTGGCCTACGAGCCTCCACACGCAGTTTATAGGCCATAATTACGGAAAAACACAAAGAGCACTTCTCTTCCTCCAGCGTTTGAAGTGGGAGTGAGTAAACCACGGCAAGAATAAGTGCAGAACGTACACTGTAAAGTTAATTCCTTATGTAATTTACTGTTGAATTAATGATGCAGTTATGTAAGTACATTCCAGTACTATACCATATATCCATTGATATTGAACATATAAAACAAGCTGGTCTCAGGTCAGTGGATAAATGCCACTCCTACCCAAACAAACGGGCCTGGAAAGAGCCTGCCAAACACTGCCGTGAAAAAGCGGTCGTAAAATTTATCAGTGAGTACGTACTCACCGCAAACAGCTCTGTTTTTGTTTTTTTTCCTAGAAAATGGATCTGAAAGGCCCCTAACAGCAGTGGTGATCAAAAACGCTGCAGTTCATCAAACATGACTGCATGTCCAAACAGTAAAGTCGAGGCTCTGAAGCGAAAGGGAGAGCTTTCAGAATCAATAGAGCCTGGCAATAAATGCATCAAAAGCTCCGAAAAGGCTTCGCACCGAGAGACTATTGGAGCCAGGTGAAAACACGCAGAACAAGAAAGAGTTTTAGCTTTTCACCTGCTGGCCTGAGAGATTTCATGAGCTTTTCCCATGAGAAGATGGCTAAATAGTAAAGAGAGAGTGTACTCAGCCTCCTCAGAGCTTTAGGTGTGGAAAGCCTGCTGTTTTAAAGCAACATTTATTCCTTAAATTTGCCCTAAACGTAGTTCATCAGTCAGGGTACGTTTGCGATGTTGAAGATGAGTTTATGAGGCTAGAGACCAAAAAACCAGACCATCAGAGTCTCTGACAGACCCGGCTATATGGATGTTGATCCTGTGTGACTGATGGTTATCTACAAACATGGACAGAAGTGTGCTGGACTGGTAACAACTGGTCAGAAACCGGTAACATTGGTTTCCAAAACAAGCAGCTGAAAGTTATTTTTACAGAAAGAGAGAGATAGTGAAAGAGTATTTGAGAGAGACCACTGGCTCCTCACTGAGGGTAAGGCCTTTTTATAAATGGCTATAGAGGCAATAGGATCAAGCGTAAAAGAATAAAACAAAAAGAAAGAAAGAAAGAAAGAAAGAAAGAAAGAAAAAAAGAATTAACAAAAGAAAGTAAAAAAGAAAGAAAAAAAAAGAATTAAAGAAAGAAAGAAAGAACCCAAAAGCAAATCCAGAAAATACAAGTAAAGAGTTCATTCAAACAAAATTACAGCATTTTATCTGTGCATTAGTCTGTACATATTATATTAAATCCTGAAACTTGTATCTGCACTGCACACCTACTTCAAATAAGACTGAAGCCTTCCTTTGTGTCAGTATGATCATTTTGCAATATTTCTACCAAAAAAAGCGGAAAAAAAAACCCCAGACAGTGAAGTCATTTTCCTCCTGCAATAGCACTTGCATGATTCATGATGTGCTGGAGGGACGGCTCCTTATCAGGTTATCTTTATCGCTGATAGGCAGAGTGTGAACTTCGCTCTTTGGAAGTGTGAAGTGATATCAACGATCGCTCTTTATGATTGCAGCTGGAAGACAGAGGCTTCTTTAACATGGCCCCTCTCAGAAAGCCATAAACTGGTCAAAGAATAACCCCACTGTCATTGTCGGCCGGCTAGACACTAGCTGAGAGGCTCTAGCAGAACGCCTGATATCATTCTCTCTCTTTCTCTCTCTCTCTCTCTCTCTCCCTCTCTCTCTTTCTCTCTCTCTCTATCCTCTTTTTCCTGTCATAAAGAGATTTTACAGCCCGGCAACAGTGCTGATAGCGAATCCAGGCACTTTCTCCCATAGACCAAACAGCGTCGAGGCTAACAAGGGTCTGACAGATCCAAAACTAGGCCCAACCACATAACTGTACTGTCAAAAATGATTATAATATACACTGTCATGATTATAATGTTCGTAGTCACAGCTGACCTGCTTTTACACACAGATTACGTTTACTTTGGGCCTAAATTACAGCATGAGTGGGGCTCACCCTGGTGAAATTCCATTTAAAAGTAGTGCTGGGAATTAACCACGTCCTGAAAGTAGTCTCATTACTATGTTTGCACCACTTGCCCCTCACTCCGAAAGTTTCTCAAAATATGCTTGGTGTCAGAGCTGGTTCTTATGTTTAGCAGTGGAGCTATAAGGAGGCTAAAGCTAATAGTTACATATCATTAACCACTTTGAGTTTAATAGTCTTGCATATGTGGTTTCTGGAACTATATGACACACTGTTATCTATAAACATAGATAAGAGTATGATACACAACTAAAAACAGTGGAACAGAAATCTTGAAGCCTCAATTTTGCCTGTATAATTTATAACCCACCCCCACCCACTCCCTTAATCAACATGTAGATCAGTCAGGACAGGTTTGCCGTATGAAGATTTACACAGGAGCTACGAAGCTAATGTAGCCAACAAGCAATGAATTCTCGTAGGTTAGAACTGACCAAATATCTAAATCTGTTTCTTAAACTGTCAAACTTCTTATGTCAAAGAATGGCATTTGGTTTCTGACATCAAAAAACACAAAAAATTTTGCATGATGCTAAACCTTCCTTTGCTTGTTAGCTTCTTTAGCTTCCTAGCTAATTGTGCTAATCTAAAGAAGCAAACTTGTCATCGTTTGTAAACTCCATTTATAAAAAGGGAGAAAACAAGAAGTTGTTCAACATACGAGCCCTAAATCCCACCAGCTAAGGGGACGATTTGGCGCACACTTCCAAAACAGATGTTCCATTCTGTGCTAGAAGGAGAGGATAAATACTGGCTGATTGACGCAGACCCCCTGTTTTCCCTCTCTTTGCTGTTTTATCTGAGGTTGTGTAAAGTCACATCTTGGGCCCATGTGCAGCACTGCTGAATAAACGAAGCAGCCACACAAACACATGCTGCAATGGGCAAAGGGTCTGCACTCGCCCCGGGCACAGAATGAACCGGAGTCAGGCAGACGCCAGCCAAGAGGCTCACACTCTCACACACACACATGCACAAAAGAAAGAGGGGGTACAGAAACAGAAATCAAGCTTGATTACACGAGCTTTGTTTTAATTCTTGGAAAGTTGGTAATCGTTTTATTGTAAGTAAGAAAAAGCAAAGCCTTCGTTCTTCACAAGAAAGTAAAAATGAGCTATCGTTACAGAGCAGATTGCCATCTCCCACAGCTTATTAGGCCCACAGAAATAAACTACATAATTATTACACTGCCAATTTAGCAGGGAGCCTCGGAGAGTAAACTTACATTCCAAACTTCAAACTTGGATTCTCTCTTATATTCTACACTTCACTCTTTTATTCTCAACCTCAAAGTTACATTCTATATCTCAGGCTCACATTGCAAATTTCATATTTTTTTTGGTTTATATTCCAAATATCATGATTATATTCTACACTTCTATGCTTATTTTGTAAACCTCAGGCTTATTATATAAATTCCTTATATTCTGAATCCCAGGCTTATATTTTAAACTCCAGACTTAAATTCTGGATTACATTCCATACTCAATTCATACAAAACTTCAGGCTTTTATGGTCTTAAAATCAAATTAAAAATTGAAATTCCAGGCTTATATATAGACTGACACAAACACA
>JBBKCR010000128.1:12932647-12944050 GCA_037577295.1 Ladigesia roloffi | reverse complement strand
TCTCTCTCTCTCTCTCTCTCTCTCTCTCTCTCTCTCTCTCTCTCTCTCTCTCTCTCTCTCTCTGTCTCTCTGTCTCTGTCGGACTTGGCGAAGCAATCTCAGACAGCCGAATTCTCGTTTCCAGACAGTGAGCGCTCTGTGCCGTATCAGGACTGAACTGACTCTGAGGAGGCCCTAATACACCAGGACTCCAGGCCGAGGGGTCTGCTCAGCGATGGTTGTATCGGCGTCCGGAGCCCTCCTCCGATCGTGAAGGCGGATGGACTGTGCGGCAGGTCCCCTTCGGCAGGTTTGCTCCAAAGCTCAGTAGCACGGGAACCAGAAAACGGACCATTCTCAGGATTAATTACTGATACCCAGTACTGTATTGACTATGGTTTGATATACGTGTAATATACTGTAACATATGTTTGCTGTACTTGCACAGTTAATTTTTTGTTTAGTTTTTTTTTTTACAGGATTTTATTTTACTTTTTCAACTTGAAAAATAGATGTGATTTTTTTCCAGATAAGTGTTTATTTTCTATTTTAAATTGTGCTTAGTTTTTGTTAGTTTTGTTAGATGAATCACAAACTATGGAAAACACCCGTTTTCTCTTTTTTTTAGGTTTTCAAATTATCACTTTAAATTACACAAAGCATTACAGAAAATAACTGCAGCAGCAGTCCTTTTTCTTAACTCGCCACAAAACCCCAGTCGTCTCGTCCAAATGTATAGAAAGCTTTGATAGAGTTTTATGAACTACACTTCTCGTGTTGTTGCCTACTGCAAGTGCAAAAGCCATTCACCTCATCTTTGCGTTTGGTCACCGTTCTGTACCAGAGAATGGCAAGTGTTTTTTTTTCCCCATTTTGTTTTATTTTGTCTACTTTTTTGTTTGCCTGTTTGTATGGTATGAGAGTTTGGTAAATATACTTTGAGCTCTACTGTGAAATTCACATTGCACATAGTTTGAAAATAAAATTATTGAAAAGTAATACTTAGCTACTTAGCTAGGCTTTGTGTTTATTGTCCTGCTCAATTACGTTAATCGTATGTGAAATTGAATTTCTGGGTGTTAAGGTATTTGTCTGTTTCGGGGTAGTTTACTTGCACCTTTCTCTTTACATGCTATTACATCAGCCTTGATTTTTTGTGAATTTGACATAGCTGAAGGTTGAGAGTTTTTTCCTATTATTCCTAGATTGCTTCAAGAGTTTGTCATTGTCATAACACCTGGAGAAACAGAGGCCAGAGGAGCTTGAACAGACTCAAAAGCCTCTAAGCAGAGGATTCATGGATGATCCTGGGGGGTTTTCCATGAAAAAGGATTAAGGGAAAGTCTGGCTTACTTTATCATATTTTCCCTTGAAATAAACCAGACTTTCCCTTAATCCTGTTTCATGGGAAACCCCCTTATGGTCGGTCACAACCACCACACAAATTCAAGCTAGGTGGTTTCCAGCAACACTAGTGAAAGCAACCAAATAGACCAGAATGATCTTTAGACCACAGAGGTCCAGGATATTGATCATCTGAAAAGAGAAGTTGACAACAGTTCCAGTTCATAGTGCAAGAGGAACTAAGACAACAACAGTGGGGAACCCAAACGCTTGCCATGAGAGGTGGTTTGATGTCCCGCATGGAGAAATGTCTGGAAATAAGGGTTATGGTCAAATGTGTGTCCATGTTTTCCAACATAGATAGTTACCAGGATTCGTTTGGCTGCTTACATCATAGGACAGGCTCCATTGGCTTGGAGAATATGGAACTTACCATCAGAAAGTGGCTTGGAGTGTCAAAGCTTTACAAGTTTAGGGCTAAATCATCAAAGCCCTATTAACATCTGTATTTAAGGAGTACAAAGTGGCCAAGACCAAAGACACTACAAGGTCAACACAGAAAGGGCCAATACCACAGGCGTTAGCATAAGCAATAGACACTGGGGCATGAGGACGTCCTCAGCCTCGTATGCCAGGGGCATGGGAGACCATGATCTCGGTCCTGGAGAGGGATCATCCCTGCTGGTAGTAGAGACCTCCTGTAGAGAGAAATGAGGATAAGGGGTGAGGAGTTGGGGAAGGCCAAAACTCTTAGTCTGGGGTGCCAGAGCACATGGAAGAGAAGGCAGACTGGAAGCTGCACCCCCACATGGACAGATCTGAATTTATCCATGATGGACCTCCAAATTCTCCTCCAGTCTGTCAATGATACACTTTCATCCCCAGCAAGGCTCTGCAGATGGTTGCTGGTAGAAAACCCAGACTACATGTTGAGTGCTCAGAGAGGTACACTGGGGTAAGTACCCACAGCAGATACACTGATTTGCCATAACATTAAGACCACCTGTGTAAAATTCTGTAGGTCCCCTTTGTGCCTCCAGAGCTACTTCTATTTTGGTTTGCAGGAACCATGCTGTACTAAAATTGTACTGTGTAAGTTATTTCATGCTTTGATTGTCAAGTGTATCTCAGTCTAATAACGTTTTTTTCCTGTGCACTGCCATTGCAGTTCTCTCCCCACATTTTATGGCTGGTCGCCATCCCAAAACTGAAAAAAAAAACTGTCAAAAACCATTTTTTTGTGACGGAGCTTATTTATTTTTATTCATAGTTGTGTTTGGGTTTTTTTGCCACTGACTGACGTATGACAAACCTAACTAGGCTAACTTGTTACCGATGTCCTGGTATGCGTTCATGTTTCTTACAACTCCAACAAATGAATCTTCAGCACAACCAGAAGCTGCTTGTAATTTGTGTTTTTAGAGGGGCGGTAAATGGAGGAAAGAAATGAAATTGCAAATTGTCTTTATAACATTTTTGACAAATTAAATGGCAGTGATGCGGACAGCTCCACTGAGGCCCACTTTTGGTCCCCCCATCGAGCAGAGCTGTGAAAGCTTGTGTACGGCTTCTTTTATTGGTTCTCTCTACTATACCATTCTTTGTGCAAGTGGAAGAGAGTCCCAAAACAGCTCTGATCAAATCGAGGTATGGAGTCCACAAAACCTGGAGTGCCTGGATTGTAACAGGATGATCAAAGCTATTCATTAAGCTAGTTGTAATGCTACGGCAGATCTGTGTATGCTTGGAGGCATGGCCAGGTGTGGACCAGCAAGGAAAACAGCATTTACAGAAGATCTCTTTGTGTACAAAGTGAACATCCTTTTAGGTGTGGATAAAAATGGTAGATGGAGACCCACATTCAGACCTCCCCCACTTTTCTTGAGAGTAAGGTCGACCAATCTCAGCTGAGTATGTTTGTGGTGTAGCGTTGCCTGATACTGACACACTAAATAATTCAGTAATGGATGTTTATCAGGAAAGTATGAAATGCCTGTTCATTTACATCATTTTTACTGTGGAGCAACGCATACCCAGTTGAATTTTTGTTATAGGTGGTCTTTTAAATGGGATGTGCATTGTCATATTATTACCGAGCACCATTTCTGTAGCATTTCTCTGCTTTGTTGGCCTACTTTGGAAAAAGCTCATGGTCATACAGCTGCTATGTATAGCTTTAAGTAGACTGTGCTACATGTGGGATCTAAATTTTCCCTCCCCAGTCAGCCCGTTCTCGCAGATGCCTGTAATCTAGGAGGGTGTGGGTGCAGCATGTTATTAATCTTTCACTTCAGCAGCACTTCATCGGCACGTGTGCTCCAAGCTACTCAATTGCTAACGTAATATTAAGCATAAATATAGAGAGAAACTGAACCACAGAACACAAGTTCAGGGTTATTAAGTGATGGGTTTAAACAATTTCTTATGATTTGCTAAAGAGAACGCAGCAGAAATACGGTGACAGTATACTACTGTTTTCATCACATTTGTTTCAGACATTTAGAATTTCAGAATTTGATGTAAAACAAACACATGCCGAGTAAACAAGGAATGGGTTTTAAAACTTTGAATTTGTGAAGCAGGAAAAATCTGCAATTATAAGTAATGGAGGGTTGAACTGCGACAGCAGGTCTTATGAGGTGTTCCTTGTAGAGGTCTGCAACTGGGTGGGGCGCGTCGTGGGTCTACATTTGAGAGTTTATTTTGGGATTGGGAATAGAGAGATGTGTTCATGGGTGCAGGACATAGACATTGTTCTCTCACAAAGTATACAATTGCTTTGAATACATATTACAGTTTGTTCTTATGTTGGGAAGGACATGTGTTAGGCAGCCTAACCTGCGGATATTTGCATTGCGACGAGTGCGATGAGCCCTGACCGAGGTTGAAATAAACACAAAGTCGCAACACAAATTTCAGTGCCTCCCCATATTTCTCTCATTTTGACTGTGGAATGTTTCTATTGAGACTGTTTAGATATTTTTTTATTCAGCCCTGTTACGTTAGAAACGTCAGTTGTATTTTTTGTTTCACTAATTCCATGTCAGTTAGGCAACAAATACATCTTGTATCTTATTTAATTTGAATATGCCAAGCTATTATAGCATTTAAAAAGTGTAATTTGGGCCCACCCTATACTCCACTAGCCTTGCTTGGGGTATTCAGCGGGCGGGGAGCAGGACAAACCACAAAAGATGTGGACAGGAGCTTGTCGAAATATTACACATTTCTGCAGAAGCAGGACAGAAACTTGTGGGAGCTAGATGAAGCATCAGTCTCAACTTCTAGTTCCTAGAGTGGGTAGTAGTGGGTAGTACCTACCATAGGAGGTCCAAGGAGGCATAACTGGTTACAGGGTCATGGGTGCCCAATTTTTGATCCACATGGACTATCAAGACTTCATCTGGCCTGATTCCAACAGCTACTTTAGCTCAAACTGCTGAAAAAGATCATACTAGCTACCTAAATGTGTCAGAACCCACAGTGCATTACATCTTGAGGTTGGTGCTGCAGACCAGTCAGAGTACCCTTGTTGATCGGTTAAAGTACCTACAAAGGACATTTGAGCATCAGAACTAGACCATGGAACACTGGCAGATGTTGGCTAGGTCTTATGAGTCACATTTACTTTTACATTGTGTGAGCGGTTGAGGATGTGAGCACCACTTACCTGGGGCTCCAGGCTGGAGTATGAGCGGAAGGCAAGCTGGTGGAGGCTGTGTGATGCTCTGGGAAATGTTCTGCAGGAAAACCCTTTATGTGGATGTTACTTTTCCATGTAGAAACTACCTAAACCCTTATGCAGACAAATTTACTTAATGGCAGTGTCCTTTTTCAGCCAGATAACATGTCCTGTCACAATGCAAACCTTGTTCAGGAACGGTTTAAGGAACATCACAAATTATGCAGATTTCCTAGGTCTCAGGCCGATGAGGTGTCTGTGGGATGGGCTGGTCGGACTGGTCTAACCAATAGAGACTGTAACATCTTTGGTCAGAAACCACAGCACACAATTAGTGGCCTTGACGTCTCAGAGCTGTTCGGACAGCACGAGGGGAAGCTACACAGTATTAGAAAGTGGTTTTAATGTTGTGGCTGATCTGTATAAATCAGTCTGGGATGAGTTCGTAAGACAAGGACACACTATTTTTACATTTTATTAGCTTGTAAAAGCAGGAGCATCAATGTCAGCACATTTGTTTATTAATAATAATTACCCGTCCTGCATTTACAAAACATGATATAAGGTAGAATGCAGTAGAATCTAAAAATCAATAAGCCATAAATGAAAGCTTATTCTGTTGTGGTTTTTTCATTGGAGTTAAAACACAAGTGAGGTTTCCAGCTGGAAGGGTTTACATATTTACAATGATACTAAAATATTCAAATGGTGTTTGGAATCTTGTCATTTGATATATGCTATGTAGACAAACGTTTTGAGACACACTTGTTTTTCAGTGTCTGGGAGACCAAGACATTTTGAACAAAGCCAAAGATTCCACAAAGACGTGGCTGGGTGGATGAAATTGATTGGTCCACACAGAGCCCTGACCTCAACCCCATCCAACATCTTTGGGAAGTCCATAATCAGTGTCTGACCTCAAAAAGGCTCTATCGAAAGAATGGGTACACATTCCTACAGAAACGACAAAATCTTGCTTAAAGCCTTCCAAGAAGAGTGCAAACTGTTATAGATGCACATGGGGACGAACTCCATATTAAACTCTATGTATTGGAATGCAATATCATTAAAGTACCTGTTAATGAAATAAAGTGAATGTGAACATTCCATCATAGGTGAACATGCCACAGTATCTCTGTATTTAACCAGTAAAGCAGCAGTACCTCAGAGGTGCTTAGCAGTCTTTAGAATTAAATGCAAAACTTGATCACACCCTAACCACTACACTACCAGCTGCCCCTGGTTCAGAGAACCGGTACTTTTGTCCATATGGTGTATTAAAAATAGTTCTAACTCAGTTCAGTCCACCTATATTTCTGGGACAGAATATAAATGAAAGCTGCACATCCTCAGTCCCACATCCTCTCTAATGAAGATGTAGAAGCTCAAAGGATTCACACTGAACTCTTCCAACTTCTCAGATCCAGGAGTTTATTTCCCGAGTTTAGCATGGTATCTTTACATGAGAATGACAGTCAGACAACTTTACTCCTAGAGGCAATAGCTTATCTTACTACTACTGCAAAGAAACAATTAAAATATATCATAAAGTAAACATAAAGGTCTCCGTAAACAAAGACACTGAGACATCAAATTTGCCTAAAATGTACAAGAGGTGTGTTCTTTGTAGTAAATGTTTTTTTTTGCATACAACTGTGGTTTTCCTTTATTGTACAACTGTGAAATGTCTTGGAATAATACATCTTGTTGAGATTTCTGTTTTGTAAAGGTGCTTCACCTGAGGATAAGTAAAAATCTTGTTTTCACTATCTGGAAACCTTAATTTCTACACAATATGGAGATTCCTTTGGCACTAAATTTGCTAATCTTCTGTAAAATATAACCAGAGTTAAAATCATTATGGCTTGTTTCTATTGGCAAGACAGAAACTGGGACACTGAGTAATAGGTGATAGTTAGTAGTGGGGGCATACATTAGAATGGGATATTGGGGGTGGGGGGTGGGGTCATGGTGGAGTCAGCACATTAATCATTGTCAAGAAATGGACATCACATGCTATTGAGTGGCACTGTCAAGCACTGATTGACTTAGGGAATGTGCGAAGGTCAAGATATAAAAGAAAGCACTCTGTCCTCATTCTAGTGATGAAGAATTCTTTATCTTGACCCCCAGGATCTTCTCCCTTTCACTCCGTTACTTTCTCTCAGAGTGGTCATGGGTGCCGTGGCAGTCTCAGCATTGGGGTACACTCCTCCAGACGGCGGCTGGGGCTGGGTTGTGGTTTTTGGGGCCTTCATCTCGATCGGCTTGTCCTACTCTTTCCCCAAGGCCCTCACTATCTACTTTAAGGAGATCCAGAAGCACTTCGGTGTCTCCTACAGCCAGATTGCATGGGTGTCCTCCATCATGCTGGCTGTTATGTATGCAGGAGGTAAGGCACTTTCCAGGCTTCCATAGCGGTGTGTGATCTTTAGGGTGCTAATAGGTAACGTCGTTTGCAAGAGATACTTCGTGCAGAGCTGCTGTGTTGCTGCATCCAGGATAACATTTGTATTCAGCCATTCAATTCCTCTCCCTGTTGGGTTTGGGTCACAGTTCTCTGATGTTGAAGGAAAGGGGAGAGGGCAAAAGCTATGCGGCCCGAGGGGCTGACATGTAATGTGGAATTAGAGTCAGATCCACACCACTAGCACCACTAATATATAATAACTCGTGAAGCCACGGCAGAAACCATCAGGGTGTGGTATTTCTGGGCTATGCATTCTATCAGCATAATTTTCAGTATGTGATAAAGACATGCTTAAGTAAAAGTACAAGTGTTTTGTTTGGGCTCATGTAATGTCCAGAATTCACTTGACAGTCAAAAGTATTTATTACATTACAACCAGAAGTTTGAATATGAAATTATTAGCATGGCCATTTTCTGCAAATATTTTACTTATTTCAGATGACAACACATCAACACAGTCAGTGTGTGATGATTCAGCCATGCTGCTAGCACTTTGCTAATGGATGATTATAAGCTTGTTAGCTATATTAGCATTGTAGCTTCAGAATACAACCAGTAATTAAGTAAACTTCAGCCTCAAACATGTCTTGACTGACCAACTGTGTTTGAGGTGAGCGGGGAAATTAGTACATTTGAGCCAAACATTTGTTTAACATGAAGTTGTAGGGAGGGGGACAGACTACCTAAAAATGATTTCCACTATAGTTCCAGTTGGTTAGTCTAACATTTAGCATGTACTAAAAACGGATCATTCACAGCTAAGCCGTCTGTTCGGTTTTATTATTATTGTGATAAATTGCGTCAAATTACATCACAATATGGTTTTCATCATATTTGTGGTATCGTTAGTACGTAACAGTTATTATGAACTGTTTAATTTGCAGAAAAAAATTGTAGCATATTTATAAATTGTAGTTTTTGTTGAATATTTATAAAATGTGCTCCGTTTAAAAGTATTGTGAAACATTTTTACAGGATAACCCATCCCTGTTCAGTAACAACCAATGTAATATGTGTGTTTTAAAAATAAAGTACTGTTAGGTTTAAAATCAAATGTAATATTATTTATATTAAGTTCCTTCATTATTTATTTACAGTAACTTTAAACAACAATATCTGCCTTGAGATCTAATCACCATGTTCATTCTAGGGTTGTCACTTTTGATTATATTAGCAACTGAGTTATCTGGTTGTTATTTTTATCGACTAATTTAGAGATCATACATGCACAGTTTAATATTTACTGGTTTAGGTTTCCTCCCTTTCAGTGACTATCAAAGTGACTCTTGTGCCTTGTGGAGAATATTCACTTTGAAAAGAGTTTTCTGATTGCACTCATTCCTTTTTATTGTTCAAATTGAAAGCTGTTTTATCAAGTGTGTACATTTCATTCATTGTTTTAAATTGAGAAAAAATCAGTTTTAATCATGTAGCTGGGACTGCCTTAATTCATTCTAGATATTAACTTTATGCTTTATTAATTTTATTGACTTTATGCCAGTGTTATACAGCGTTCTCTGTCATTTTAAATGTCAGTTCATATTGTTTATGTCCAAAATGTCTCACAATATCTTTGTTTAATTCCTAAAATGTAAAGTAAATATTCATATAAAAAAAAATAAAGCTATTCTTAACTCATACCTTTCAATGGTGGTGTAAACTGAGGCCTACATTCAGTCCCTCAGGGTTTAAGGAGTTAGGTGTTATCTCTTTTTTGGTTTTACTACTTTTTATGTGTTAGTATGTATACATGAGAATCAGTGGGCTTTCAAAAATATGCATCAAAGCCATAAAGCAAAAATCTCAAAATACACTCAAGTTCTCCTCAGAAGGTTCTTTGATACTGGGATACATGGAATCTCTCAACAGTCCTGAGAAGATTGCCATCAAATTACGAGCAAACTAAAGGCTTTACACCGATACCGGAATCACAAACACAACACAATTCAATCTGAGTCCTCAGTCTGCTTGGGCTGTTCCATTTAGCACTACTTTTTCAGTGACTGCTGGAACATAAATACTTACAGGGCCAGTTTTGGAGACCCAGATTAAACCTAAGCTACAAGACTAAAAGGATCATCAGTGTTGATTCACCATTGGCAGCGCAAGGCTTGACTTAATCCGGGTCCCAGAAAGCCCTTCTGTGGTGTCAAAAACAGGGATTTGGCGGTGTGTCTTGAAACTGACTCTATTTCCAAACTATTGATTGTCACTGTTCGTAAGGAGTCAGATGAAGGAGTCAGATGAAGGAGTTAGATGAAGAAAGTGCTCCATTACAGCAGGAGAGCTGATGGATTTGCTGGAAAACCCAGTGTGATCACTGCACATTTCCAAGAGCAAGGAAAAAAAAACAGTTCCTGAAAAAGAGGGATAAGGCAGCGAGAGCGCCGGGATCCGATCATCATTAACACAGAGTGAAAAGAGGGAGAATTCCCACGTGTGCCAGCGACGGCACAGGCTTCATCATAACGCCCTTGACTTCTCTTTTGCCAATGTCACCCCTCGCGCACTGGAAGAACGACAGCAGAGATACATCACCCGCAGGTCCACTGCTTTCTCCCCTTCACCACCCGTCCCAGCGGGAGCATGCCGATGACCCCACCTCCACCGGGCAGGAGTGACTAGAGCGGGTCGGCTGATGAGGCGATCGGTGGTCTCTCGAGGGGTCCGGGCACCTCGTGAGTGAGAAGGTGTCGGATATGGTCGTGCGCTAATACGTTTGGCTTAGTGGGCTCAGTTGCTTTGCTTAGCTACGCTTTTGGGTATTTAGAGGAAGTGGTTCAACAACTTTCTAAACATTTTTTGTAGAAATCAGTCCCTAAATAAACTCATTTGGAGTGAACTGATGAGAAACCCAGAATTGCAGAGAAATGTGTTGAAGTCAGCACTGTTCACACAAGTGGTAAATGGAACCAAATGTCCAATACCTATATATTGTACAAATATATAAATAGAACATTACGCTAAGATTTTGTATAACAACAGGTTTTAGCCTAAAATAATTTTTATAAAGCGTGAATTTGACCTGTGTATTTCTTTCCAGTGAGTTAGCTGTGAAAGTGGCCTAAGGGACTTGTTTAGTGTATACAGAGTGTACTTTTTCATTTTTAAAATGAATTTGTCTTTTTCATATGATAGTATACTTGCTAAATGTCTGGAATTCACCTTGTAGATCTATGGAATTCTCAAGTTTTATTGAATTATGTGCTGTGCCATTGCCAACTCTTATCTTGAAATGTTCAGGACCAATCTAAAGTTTGTTTTGTAATTAGGGAAAAAACATGTCCAAATCTAGGACAGTCACACTTGGGTAGATTTTGGGGGCATAAAATAGAATCTTTTTGTGAAAGTCCCCCATAACGAGGCTAATGAGGTCTGTGTGTGAAAATGACAAACATGTGAAAAGTGTTTAAAATGAATACGTATCAAGTAATAAATATTTACTCATATCAACAATGATAAAATTCACTTTCACTAAAGAGAAGCCCTACAGAAAAAATAGTTTTACAATGCATTCACAAACTGTAGTGATTCAGCAACCAGATTTACAGCATAAGTCCACAAACACAGTGTTGTGCAGGTAACTTTGTAAACCGTTTAAGTGAATCTTCTCAGTGTGTGATAGTGTCTTTGTGCAAATTTACATCAGAATAAATACAAACAAACTAGAAAGCATTGAAAAGTGTCAAGATTTCTTTTGTGTGGAAAAAGTGTGTGATAAGAACACAGGTTCAGTTCCAGGTGCCACCTCGGTTCCTCCAGCTGTTGTTTCGATTTGTGAAATTCCCTCAACAGCTCCTGATTTAGTTTAATAAAGGACTGATCGAGTCAAACCAGGTTTCAGATGGAAACTAGAAGTAATACTGGACTCCCACAATGAACACACTGAGACATTGAACATAAAGTCACTACTGTACAATGTATATAG
>JBBKCR010000128.1:12915589-12925941 GCA_037577295.1 Ladigesia roloffi | reverse complement strand
ATGGGTTAGAAGCAGGGCGAATGGGTTAGAAGCAGGGCGAATGGGTTAGAAGCAGGGCGAATGGGTTAGAAGCAGGGTGAATGGATTAGAAACAGGGCGTATGGGTTAGAAGCAAGGTGAGTGTGTTAAATCCATACAAGCTGCAAGTACAAAATAATCAGGCATCTTGATGTCAGATCATAAAAAAAATATATGATTTTATGATATGTCTTGATTGATTTTCTACATTTTGAGAAAGGGGAGATCTTGTCACTTTTAATTGTAGGGCAGTGATCATAAAGCTACATTACACATTTATAAGCCTTTATTACAACTGACATGCACCTCTTATATTTTTACAAAGCTAATTCCAACAAGAGCAATCCGTAATAAAGGCTACTTTAGCGGCTTTTACCCAATAAATAATCCGTGTCTGAATCAGTTGCTGGAATAAGCTTTATTAATGGTGCCTTGTAGTTTTGTGCTCACTGCCAAAAAGTAAAGTGTTTTCAGAAATCTTCTTTTGCTCCAAATGTGGTTAGTCTGGTTTGGTGATTTATGTCAGTTATAAAGGGATTATGGGGGTGTCAGGTAACTGTATGAATACCACACTTTTACAGGTTTCTTGCTTTAACGAGATATAGAAGATGCAGTGGATCAAGGTGTAGTTTTGCCTATAGACCTTAATACAAGTGAGAATGAGCTACACTCCGCAATACAAAGTCCACTCAGGATTAAATATACTTTCTCTAGTTAGTTTATATCTATAGATGAAAGCAAGTCACATATCACATACGATACTGACCAATATACTCTTTATATCTTGCTCTGAAAGTCTCTTTAAATGAATTGACTTTCGTCCCGCTAAATGTACTCGAGTCAGTTAGTTCCAAAGCCATATGCTTTCTACTTACGACATCTCAAGATCTTTTGACAAAACAGGATTTATTACCCTTTACCCTAATTACTTATGAGTGCTTCATTATAAGCCTTTGTTTTAACATGAATAAATCATTATTTGGCTCAACATAAATAATATATATCTTTTGACAAGCTGTTAAAAACATCCTGCTCGACAGTCTCTTTATGAAGGCTAATGGCCCTTCCAAGGTGAAAAAACAATAATGAAAGCTGAGTTGAAGCTGTTCCTGGCTCCCCCGTCTCATACACGCCGTGGTTTTCATCTCCTTTGAGGCGCTGTGTGATTAAACACGTCTCATTCTGTTTGGATTTTCTGGATGTAAACATGGAGAAGAAAGGAACACTCAAACACACGCATATACACACTTTTTAAAATGAAAGCTGTTAACGAAGCCCTTTATCACAACAAAACAAACAAGAGCTGTTTGCGTGTTGCTGCAACTCAAGGTTCATGTTCGTCTTCGTTTAGTTTTATGGTGTCGTGACTCTTTCACTAAAGAGTTCTGGCATAGAGTGGCTGTGGTTTACATTCTCTTGACCATGGATTAGGTTGCTAATCATATTCACAGTCTTGGTAGTGGCCTAGTGGGTAAAACACTTGCTGTGATCTTGATAATTTTTAAGGCTTAACTTTCTCTATTTCTCTACATATAATAAGAACTCTGATTGGATAATATGTAAATTTTAATTCAACCAAAGTAAGGGAATGTGTGCTAATGCTACAAACACCATCCTGTTGACATAATTGAAGTCTTCTTTGATGAGGCATCTCTTGGGCTACATGTAGATTGATTCCTTGAACAAAGGAACCAGATTTATCATAACAGTGCAGCCTTTCACACGCACACAAAATATCAATTATTGAAATTAATAATGCTGCAATTTAGAGATTTTCATCAGCTTAGCTGGGTGCTACATGTTCTCTTTAGTTTAAGAAGGATCTTTGCTAGATTTCAGTAAAGCTTGTGCAACCAAGCATCTGTGCAAAAGATCACAAACAATGTGTGCTGTAATGTGTAGTTTAGTGTATTTTATATATGTAAAATTCCATTTTTAATAATAATATCTTGCTTGAATAGCTGGTTTTGTTGGAAGTTGTTGTTGACCCTGTGACCCTTCCATTGACTTCAGAAAAGAGAAAACCTACAAATTTGTCATTTTGGTTTGGTTAAGAAGTTTAAAAGTGCACGTTATTTCTTACTGCTTCATGTTTAAATAATTCTTGGCTTGATCCTCAATGTGTCTGAAAAAATGGTGCCAAATTGTCTGAAAACAGAAAGCTGGGCCATTGTTTAACATATCCTTATTGAGCATGCATTGTTTTGGACACCTGTTCAGTGTTTTAAATTGGACTTTCTTGGTCACTTTTGATTTACTTTTGGCTGGCTTCATTGCGGAGGACCTGGCATCCCTGTCTGGTTTTTCTTTAATGAGGTGAAAATATGTGGGCTTCATTGGACTGGCTGTGATTCTGGGGACTGTGTTTGATAGAGTAAATAACCATGCACTTACTTTCTCTCTCCCTCACTCTCCCACACATACATACACACATTGGTTTTTATATGTCATCAAGAAGTATAATACCATACCTTTATCTGTTCAACATATATGTATATCTATATATCTATATATCTATATCTATCGGGTCACAAATGCTCGACATACTACATTAAAAAAATATGACAGCTCACCTTCCCATTACCACTCAACTTATGCTACTACTTTCGTACTTACAGAATATGTGGGTGAGCTAATTAGTTTTCGTGCCGTGGAAGAAAATACAGTAATGTGGTATATGAATGTTCCTTCTCCATTTTCCTCGGCTAAGTTGTGTTTTATGATTTTGCAATTGTGTTACAATACATTAGTGACCTAGGCTAGGGTGTGCTTCAACCAACAGTCGGTTTACATCACTGTTGAAGGACCAGATCTGTGGCAATGGGGTTGAAAGAAGTCTCATGGGTTGTTCTGGGTATGTAGTACTCAGTACCTACCACCCACCAAAATGGTCCAAGGAAGGACAGCTGGTGAACAATGGGTGCTCATGACTCACTTATGCAAGTGGGGAGTAGAGGCTGTCTGGTCTGAAAAATGTAAGAGAACAGTGCATATCTGACAGAGGTGTTGTGATTCTCAGGTTAATGATCTGCTGGGAAGGCTTGGGTCCTGTGGTCACTATGGGAGTTAACAGCCATTCTCTAACAAAATAGGAAGTCGGAGCTAGGGCGAGGAGGCCAAAGACTTGAGGAAGGATAATGTCGAGTGGGTGCAGGATCTCGGTATTTGGTTCTTTGCACCATGTAGATGTTTTTTACACACAAATGTTGTTGGAGATCAATTTCACCCAGTCATGGTGACACTATTTACTAATGACTGTGGTCTCTTTCAGCAGGATGATCTGTCCGGCCACACTGTAAATACTGTTCAGAAATGGTTTGAGAACCATCATTGACTTGGCCTCCAAATTCCCCAAATTTCTGTTTGATTGAGTATCTGTGTGTGATCAGACTAAGGTGATCCATGAAAGCCCCACCTTACAAGGCATATCAATCTATTTATCTAACAAATGCTTTTACCATTTCCGTTTTAAAAGAGACCGTTTGTTAAAGACCCTTCCTGCACCTCAGAACCATTTTATTGGCTCTGCAGGTCTGTCCTGTTTTTTTTCCAACTTTTTTTTACAGAATAAGGGCAATATAATTTTTAAAATATATGAACACACACACACACACACACAGACTCAGCTCTCTCCTCCTGTGGGCCAGAGTCATTACATCCCCCCAGTAGTGATTCTCCTTGTTACGCAGACTTTTTCACGCCACTCCCTGAGAACCTCTGGGTCAGCCTAATGAGGAAGAAGAGAGGAAATGGCAGTAATTAGCCTTTTGCTTTCCTGGTTTTTAATGAATCTTGGTTCATCCCCCCCCTCACTCATTAGAAGCCCTTACCTGTGTGATAATTAAGCAATGAACACATGCAAGGGGAAGGGAACGAGGAGAAAAAAATTAGGGGACTTCAACAGATGGAGCATAATTACTGCATTGCCAATCAAGAGCCGGCCTTAACGAGGATGCTGGGCATCGGCACACGCCCTGAAACAACACTGCGCCGCCATCAATCATAAATGTCGGCGTTGTTTGGTGTGGCCAAGACCGGAGGGCAGAGTGAAACTCCCCCATTATCGTCTTCACAGCAGCAGGACTCATTAGGAGCAGGGTTTTAATTGGTGTAGCTGCCCTGAAATCTGCCCTTCGGCCCTGCAGCACTTGTTGGTCGGGCTGCGCGTTCCTCCAGTCTGTCGGAGAAGCGGCACCTCATGTTAGAAAAGTCCAAGCTTCTCAGTGTATTGATACAGCACTGCACAAAAAGTGTGAATTTGCCAGCCATGAAAAAAGGGTTTTAGGAAATGTGTGTACTGCAACAATTTTAGTAAACTAAAAGATTGCTGGTTTTAATATATCATGTACATTTTTGGTGCAGCATTTTATGAAGCAAAATAGCCCCCCAAAGATAATTTGCCAGAATTTGAAATAGTGGTTTGCCACTATTTTACCATCAATATCACATAAAAACACTTGTGAGTTCTCTGGTAAGTTTGGAGGGTGAATAAAATGTCGTATTTGTGTTCATGATGCAAGATTCCATTTATCACTACTGTAAAGAATGCAGTAAGTCAAAGAGTCACTCTACAATTAACCAGTTCACATGAAACACACCTTTTGATGAACCACTGGAATTCTACTTTAATGATGAACACTTTCTACAACACATAATATTAAGTTGAGTGAGGATCTTCTACTAACCTGTTTTTTAAAAAGTCACTCCTTATTAAGTAGTTAGCATAATGCTAATTATTAGGAGATACAATTATTTGTTAGTATTCAAAACTACATTGCCAAATTGTAATACCTCAAACCTCAAACATGAATTGCATATTTTTTATTTTCTCCCAAGCTGTTCCTTGAATTGTTTATTTTGTGGGGGTTCTGAATGTTTATTATTATTGGCACAATGCCACCAAGAATCCAAGGCAACACCCTTCCACCACACCCTTTCCAACTGCCACTAAAGTGAAGGACAGCCTCAACATGCTTTGAGGAGAATGCTAAGCATCAGTTTCATTATGTCCACTGATAGATGCCCTCACAGTCTAGTATCAAGAGACAGGTGAGATAAGTTGAGCGGTATCCAGAGAGGACAAACCATATGACCTGTTTAACTGAACTGAAAGTTTGTGATCTTCTCGGTGCAGGTATGCTGGTGGACATGTTCGGAGACTACAGCTACATGTTCTACATGTGTGGAGCTGTGATGCTAACCGCTGGCCTGTTCCTCTTCATCATGAACTTCTTTAACTACAGACGGCTGGACCGAGTTAAACGTGCCCGGGAGAAGAGCACTGCCCTAGGGGAGAGAACAGGGCAGTGCGAGGACCATCATAGTGAAGAGGACAAGCAAAACCAAGCAGAAGACAGTTTGATACTTCAGGACAAGGCAGAGACAGAAGACAGCGCAGTGTAAATAAAGTTATGGAATGCCTTTTTCAGCTAAAGTATATTTTCTTAGTATCCTGTTGCTTTAAAATTGTGGTAAACGTTTTTTGGCAGTTGCCATGTTTGCCTATTTAAAGTCTAGTGAAGTGTTCATTGCACCACTGATGTACAAAACTGCTGGCACTAAAGATGGATACAATTTATTTCATAAAAAATATATTAATAGTGAAAATTCAGGCCACCGGGCTCTGTTATAAAGGACATTTTTCAAATTATTATTATTATTATTATTATTACTATTATTATTATAACAAGGATAAAAGGCCCAAATAGCAATTCCAGAATAGTTGAAAAAGTAGTTGAACATTTGTTTAAAAGAAAAACAACAATTATATCCATCCATCCATCTTCTACCACTTTATCCTGCACTCGGGGTTGGGGTCGGGGTCGGGGGAGGACTGGAGCCTATCCCAGCTGCTACGGGCGAAGGCAATGTACACCCTGGACAGTCACCAGCATGTCGCAGGGCCACACACTCACACACATTCACACTCACTGTCACACCCAGGGGCAATTTAGTGTAAACTATCCCCAATCATTTTGGTGGAGGGAAGAAAAAATTACATAAAATAACATCATTTTAAACAGTTCAAAATATCTCCTGTAGGTGGCAACAGTGTTTTAACAGTCAGGCTGAAGCCCAGCTGCTCATGCTTCATGTATTGCTATGGTAGAAGATGCTTTAGAAATAGCTACAATTTTTGATTCACTCATTTTGGAGTGTTGGGGGTTTCCTGACCTTGGACACCAAACAGGACCAAAATCAGTTTGTACAGTTTAATTTGTACTATAAAGCATCAATTTTAGAGAGATGGGTTTGTTACAAGAGAGATAAAATATGAAATACCCTCATGTTGATCTTGTAGAGAAAAGGGCTTAGCTTGCTATAAAGTTCTCAAGGCTCCGGTGCTGGTTCTGCTGAGAACAGCTGGAAATCTTGGCCTCTTTTTGTACAGGGAGGACGGGAATGTTGTCATTAAGCTTGTTTTGTAAAATGCTGACGTGTTTTTGGGCGGCCTGATTTTATCCCACAGTTTCAAAGCACTCAATTGAAACCCTCTTTGGAAGAGCTCGATAAATCTGGGGGGTGATAAACCTGGACCAATTAACAGAATTAATTGGTTTTACCTTTTTGTTCTTTTAGACCATAGTCGCTAAAATGTCAGACAGTCTTCACGTTTCTGGTCAGCGGTGCTATATTTTGCACAATGTTTTTAATATAAAGTTTATAATGAAACAATTATTTTTTTTCTCCTGAAATTAAACATATCAACTTGACCTGTACAGAAAAAGTCATGATAGTTTACAAAAGAGGTACATGGAGCATCGGGTTCCATTATAATCGTGCCTTTTTAATCCTTTAATTGTTTCTGTATGTTATATTCTCCGTATTTTACACAGGTTGCCAAATGTAAAGTTTACAATAAAGACAATTGTTGTAAAAGCATTTCTCTGATTTACAGTTCCAATATTTCATATTTACAGCATGTAGCAGACCTTTTTATCCAAAGTGAATTCCATCCCCCAACTACAGGGGGCAGTCTCCCTGGAGCTACCTGAGGTTGAGGGTCTTACTCAGGAACCCAGTGGTGGTGTGCTGAAGGTAGGATTGGAACCCATGACCTCTTTGTCCCGACGCAACCACCTTGTGTAGTAAATATAAAATACCTGAAATCCTACCAGTGGAAAGTTTTTTCTGTAAGAACTGATTTTGTTATTGTTGTTTTAATTGTTTTATAGTTATAACTCGTTTTTATAATTTGTTGACATTGTTTATCTGTGAGCTGAAAATATACCGCAGTTAACTTTTCAGCAATGTTCTGCTACACCTTCGAGGTTCTTAATGTTAAAAACTCCTCCTGAAATGTATCTTCAGTGCAAATAGATAGAAGTGCTTTTACAGCAATTGAAAACAATGAGGTCGCATCACTTCCTCATTGCTTTTGGAATGTGTGGGAGTGTGTCTGTGTAAAACTGTTGTTTTATACAATATTGGCCACACATTATCCAAAACACAAAGAGAACATTTTTTAAGTAATACATATAAATAATATATTATACCTTGGAAATGTTAAACTACATAGAACATAATTTTACATCTGCAACATTTGTTAAGAAAAGAGTGTGTGTAGGTGTGACTCTGTTTCATCCATCAGGAATACAGACAAGAGAAAAATTGCTCTATAAACACTACCCTACAACACTCAAAACACACATGGAGGCATTTCTTATTTTTTACACACACACACTGCAGTAGTTCAGAGAAATGTGGTTGTTAGAAAGGCACACACACACACACTGCCGCAAATTGTAAAAACAGTGAACAGAAAAAGGAAAAATAGAGTCAAATTTCTTTCCATGGTTTTACATAATCAAAGTCTCTTTGTTTAAAACGACAATGAAAAACAACAATGGTCTCTAATTTGACAACATTTTGACTGGACTGGGGCTGCTTTCGGCTCAGGTGTGGGTTGTTTATTAATAATGGAAAAACATTCGGTCACAGGACAGCGCGGTTCCTTGTGCCAGTAGAAAAGCTCCATATGTCCAGAAGTATTCGGATCCATTTAAAGTTTTCAGCTTCTTTACTGTGCATCGCTGACGCAGGTGTTCAGTAGAATGGGAGGTTCAGGAACAGCCATGTGTTAGACATAAGATCTAAATGTGGTGGTGGAGCAGTGGATCTGCTTTCTCTGGAGTGATGGAGCTCTAATCCTAAAGCATCAGTCTATGGCCTCAATGGTTCTGAATGCAATCAAATAATCACAACAATGTTCCAACATCTAAAGCCTTCTCAGTAAAGAAGAGACTGCATTCTACCATGTGTTTGAAGTCACTGTAATGTATGAAAACTCCAGAGACCTTTAGAGATGCAAAGACATGCTGAAGATCCAGAAGATCAGTTTGCCAGAACACAACAAACACTGAGCATTAAAAAAGCAAAATAACCTGTGTTTTCGTTTATAACGCCTCCGTCTCTCCGTGCCAGAATGCAGTCAGGGCAGGGCTGAGCACGCCGCTGTGACTATTTGGAGCACGAGTCGATTTTTCACACCGATTACAAAGTCGGGGAACAAGTGTGGAAATGTCACAGCTACAGGCGTGACTAGATAATGAAGCAAAGGCACGATGTTGCAGAACCGTACCTTCCAGCTTCCCTCTTTTTTTCCTTCTCTTTTGCATTTCCTCTTTTTCTCTTATTTTCTCTCTCTCTCTCGCTCTCTCGCTCGCTCTCTCTCTCTGTCTCTTACTTCTTTGTCTTTTTTGTTGTTTTCTCCCATTTTCTCTTCTTTTACCCATCTCCCCTCTCTCTCTACTATCTTTCTCTTCCTGTTGTCTTTCATTCTCATCCCTTATTCTATCTCTCTCCATTTCTCTCTCCTTCTCTCCACCTGTAAACTTTTGCGTATTCTCTTACTCTCTCTTCTTCTTCTACTAACTTGTTCTCTCTTTTCTTCCTCCATTTATCTCCTCCTGATTCTTAATTTTTTGGACGTATTTTTGTCCCCTTTCGCTCCTTTGATCTCTTTATATTCTTCCCAATATTTCTCTATCTGTCTTTTCTCTTTACCTCTGCTCTCACTCTATCACTCTCCTTGTTCTTTTTGGTTCTCTTTTCTTCCTATATATCTTTTACCTCTACTCATCTTTCCTCCCTCTTTTTCCTCCCATCACTCTCTCCACTACCTCTTCTTTTTCTCTCTGTTTCAGCTTTTAACTCTCCTTCCTCTCAAGCCTATTGCTTTTACCTCCTTCTTCCTTTCTGTGTATTTACTTTCTCTCTATAGATCCCCTTCTCTCGCTCTCTCTCTCTCGATCTCTCTCTCTCTCTCTCCCTCAGCTGATCTTCTCTCTCTTTTTTGTTGTTTTCTCCTCTCACCTCTCCTTCCCAGTGCTGCTCTAATGCATTTGGGGTCTTGTTTTGTACGAGTGTTTGTGTGTGTGGGTGTGTGTCTGTGTAGGTGTGTGAGTGTGTGTGGGGGTGTGTCTCTGAGTGAGTGTCTGTGTGTGTGATAATGTATGTGTGTATGTCTCTGGTCAATATTGCTCTGGTCAATCAGGTTACGTCACTCTGCCATTTCATTCTGTATCACAGCCCGCTTCATCACTTTGTTTTTTGTACATTGCTGTGCTAGCTTCACAATATTGCACAGTGCACGTTAACATTCATCTGCACATTCCATTTGCACACAGTAAATTCTACTGCTAAACTTATTTAAATACATATCCATATCCAGTTTTAAGTATTTATGTTAGATGTCCATTGTAGAAACTTTTAGATTTTAAAACTTTTTCACTTATATTAATCACACACATACATACTTGTACTTATTTCTTATTTGTTGGTTATTTTTAGTGTCTAATTCCACATTTTATACTTAATTTAAATTGTCTTAAAATATAATTCTGCACAGTTTAAAGGAGCGGTTCAGGACACATTTCAATGACAAATAAAAATCTCGAATCTTGAATCTTTGTAACTTTCTTTTACATTTCTCTCTCCACTTCTTTTTTGTTGTCTCTCTTTCATTTTCCCGCTACGTGTCCCGGAAGGGATGTGCTCGGGGCAGGAGTGTGTGCTGGCTGTGTGGGGAGTTGTGGGGTGCGGCAGCATCATGTCTGTATCCAGAGTGATCTGTGCTGTGGAGGTCTTTCTGAACTGTGTGGAGAAACTAACAATGGGGGTTCAGCCTCTCCTCTGTCCTGCCTCTCCTCCGTCCTGCCTCTCCTCCATCCTGCCTCTCCTCTTCCCTGACTCTCGTTCGTCCTGCCCGCAGAATAATGTTATCAAACATCCTGCAATCCATTTCAGGGCTTGAAAAGGAGGATGGTTTTAATACATCTTAGTCTCACTATGCTTATTGCCATGGCACTGACCTGAGCCTGCGGGGTGGCACT
>JBBKCR010000128.1:12845178-12856374 GCA_037577295.1 Ladigesia roloffi | reverse complement strand
ACACACACACACACACACACACACACACACACACACACACACACACACACACACACACACGCACACACGCACGCACAGAACTTCAAGCATTATGTTGTATTCACAATTTCACAATTGTGAAAGTGGGCCCTGGCTGGGGGTAGAGGGGGTCTGGGGATGCAGCTTTAGTGTATTATCAATGTCTCAGACAGGAACTATTGAAGAAAGGACAAAGTTCATCGCTTTGATGGAAATTTTGATGGGTATACAGCAATAGAGGTATATAAAAATAATCCATCCAAATCCATTATTTTTCAGCCTATTGTTTAGGAGAAGGAAGAAATATTCAAAGCTTTATTGGAGGTTTATGTAAAGACATTTTAAAGTCATTTTGGGACTCTTTTGCTGCTCCAATCATCACAAAATTCACACTCCAAGGGCGATGTGGACCAGTGATATTATGTTAGAAAAAAGAAAAGAAATAGTGTTTCAACCCATTGTTCTGATGTTCAGGTCAGTTTTGTCCAGTGGGGGTAATATCTGCTCACATGGGCAGGATTTTTCCTATACTCATAAAAGTACATATACCCTGCGATGTTGTACTTTGAAGAAATTTTTATGTACTTTGTTCAAAAAACTCAAATTCTGCAGTTTTTTTTATCAGTTCAGCTTTATCCATTTAGTTTATATAATTGAAATCACTAATATTTGCATTAACTGTTATAACCAGGGGTGGGCAGTATGGAGGCACTCCGACAGTGATTGCGCGTTATTGTTCCGGCTGGCAACAACAGTGTACTCTTAACAAGCTGCATTTCTCGGAGGAAGAATTGTTTGCTTTGATTATTACGAAGCAAATTGGCTTATTTTCAACATCCTTTTCATTTCAGGATGTGGCCTGTTTTCACAGTAATGCACAGCTCCTCCGAGTCTTCGTAAGTGCAGGCCCATGCATCATTTAAGCCTTCAGACACCGAAATGTACTGTACCACCGCCTATTTGTGTGCAAACCAAGATTACAAACTGCCTTTGTTCAGGAACAGCACTAATGTAGACTATTTTTGACTCTGCAGAGTGAAACATCACCCTCGCACCTTCAACAGTCAACACTTCTGCATGCAAAACATTTTGAAAACTCAGTTCACATTTTCAACATCCAGAGTGAAAACAAAGAGCCTCCACAAAAGAGTAACTTCATCCACAGCTTACTGTTATAGCCCTATACTTACAGAGAGAGAGACTGCACTCTGTGACCTTTGCAATCTTCCCAAAAGACATAAAGAATTGCAAAGAGTAAGAGGGAGATTGACTGATTTGAACAAACAATGGCTACCTCAATTCAGAGTCCTGACACTTCTCCACCCCCTTTTTCTCCTGATTATGGCGGATTTGTTCTGTAAACACTGGCAGTCTGATTAAGACCCTCCTCAGAGCATTCTATAATTTTAGAAAGAACCCATACATACAGACGTTTAAAGAAGCAATTTATTATTGAATGCAAGCCTATAACTTAGGCTAAAATGTTCATGATATTTTTTATCACTGACTGAACCAAACCTATGAAATAGATCTACAGTAAATGACAGTTGTAAGTTTTTGATACTTTTCCTCATTTCTTAAGTAAACCCAGCCACTATTATCATCACTATTTCCAGCCCTATTCAGATCCAGATCATCCTGCTGCCTCTCCTACATCTCCCAGCTCTCTCACACACACTCCGGCCATGTAGCACTGAGATTCCGCCATGTTATTAATTAGATTTAATCAAATGTTATTAATTAAATTTAATCGCTTGACAGAACTAATATATATACATATATTTCAACTTTTTATGACATGTTTCTAACATCAGAATGTCACAATACATGATTGAGACAAATGCGGCAGGTATGTTCTCTCGAAATATAGGTGCCAAAAAGGGTTCTAAATCTAAATCGCTACATATAAACATTCTTCCTTTCTGCTATTCTGTTTGCTGACTATTCTGTTAAGTTAATTTCCTATGAATCCCAGACTGACACTACAAATGCGTTGAGATGCTGCTTGTGTGTTGGTACTGGATTGGAAAGTAAAAGGTCACTTGAGCAACTTTGTATAATCACAAGTACATGGTGGAACAAGATAATAGAAACAACCTAAACACGAATGCCCATCTTTAGAGATTCTGGTGTGTTTTGTCATCTAACATGATGAAGAATTTAGATCAGATTGACGTGTAAAATAACCAAGCACAGAAATGTTTTTGAGTGACATGGAAAGGTTTGCTAAAATTTCACACATTTTTCCTTCAAGTGTATATAACTTTCTCCAGCATTCATAGCTGCAAGCAGGGAAAAATGGGGAGAAAAAGTAAAAAAAATATGTTTCACATCGCACAGGTCAAAACCTGTATAGATTTTTCTTATAGAAATGGAAATACTTGGGAAATTAACTTATTTGGCCAGAAAACATAAGAATAAATTGCATGTTGGTGTCTGAGACTTTAAAATACATTACTTTTAAAGGTGTTCCAGCTTGAACTGCACACATTTATCAATTTTGTGACTATATCTTGCTCTAAAAGACTGGTCATTGCATGCAGAGTATGGGATCTATGTTTTACTTTGGATGTCTTAAAACCTGTGCACCAGAGCATGTATACATGTGCAAATAGACAATATCCAACAGACAAAATCCCAGTAGCTGTGCCCAATTTAGCATGCAAAGGATATCATATCATCCCAACCTCCGAGCATCTGAGACTGAGACTAGCCCACTGATTAATACCTAATTAACAGTAGTTTGGCCGAGCTGGCCTTCAGATTTGTATGGGATTATAACTAAAGACTTGAGCCCACACAGCCAAATAGATTCCCAGCAGAGTTGATGGTATTTAGAATGGGAAAGCCTAATTAGATATTACTAGTCATGTTTTTTTTGTTTTTTTTTCAATTATTGACAATATTTTCATTATTATATTCACAGAGAAGGTAATTTTAGACAGGTATATGCATATAGATTGTGGAAGATTGTATTTGGATCCAGTTGAGGGAAAATTAATAGCTGTTTGTCTATTTAGATATTTGTACTTTCCTGGAATGATTGTACTTATACTCAGATACATTTCAAAGAAAGGAAAATACTTTTTTTGTGATATTTTAGATGCATTGTGTGTGTGCTTCATATATATACGAGACACATATATAAAAGTGGGTTTATAGATATTTATATGACCTAAATAACTATAAATGCACTTCAATTTATCAGAACCCTAACCCTGGCCTTATCATAAACATGGCCCTAGTGAGGAATGCCTTAAAAGAACCATTTTAGTTTCCAAATATGTATTTTGGTAAATACATAAGTAAACAGAAGCCCTTCAAGTCTCGTGATAGGTACATTTGCCAATTAATCCAAGAAACTTACATTACATTTACATGGGCTTGGTGGCCTAGTGGTTAGGGACTCCTGTGATCTGAAGGTCATGGGTTTGAATCCTAGGACTGCTAGTAGGTAAGTCCCATCCCCATACACCGCGCCCCTCATTGGTGACAGCCCACTGCTTCACTTGATGAATGAGTTAAATGCAGATGAAGAGATTCATATTGTTCATATTGTGTGCTGTCATGTGTTCCTGCATGTCTATAAGGGGCCACTTTGCTTTATTAAATACTCATTTACAAAATGTATTTTAGGAACAACCACTTAAATGTCCTCTAAATATATCTTATGGTCCACATTTTTGCTCCAACTCCACTCAACACACAGGGAAGAAGGGAAAATATGAACATCCACCACTTTTGGGGAACCAAAATGCTTTCTTTCATGGTGTCAATCAAAGAACCCTTTCTGGCACCTTATTTTATTTTATTTTTAAGAATTAAGACTTATATTCAAAGCCTCATTATTTAAATGGTGTTATAGTGATGAACCAAGTGAAACAATTCATCATGTTTTCACTTGGTTCATACATATAACATTTTTCAAATTAATGGGGACCAAAGTTTTAATAGAAGTGTTATTTCAAGCCAAAGAACATTTAAACATCTCTATGTTTAAGAGTGTATTTCTAAACATTGTGTAGGGGTTGTAGATTTTGGAAATTCGATAACTACCATTTCTTAATGATGGGTTTCTTTGGTATAATGCAGAAAGTGCAAGCAGTCTTACTTATGTTTATGCCAGCCATATACAGCATCCCAATTATGGAAGAGGTTCATAAAAAGGGAAGAGTTTTCCACAGTGCTTCCAACCGTCCAGTGGGATTTCTAAAAATTTTCCACTCGCTTCTTCTTCCGATCAAGGCCGTTTTTCAGAAACAAGGAACAAAACATTTCTTTTAATCAGCAATAAATGGGGAAATGTGCAGCTAAATTTAGACTCCTTTTTCAAATATTATTAAAAAGTCTCTGCAGATTTAAGTGGCTGCACTGCTTAAGTTCTGTTTAGCGCTGTTCCAGACCAGTTTGAATCTCAATCTGTGACCTTACAAAACAGTGTAGATTACAGCTTAGAGAAAATTGTTGGTGCTTTTTTTGAGTTTCTTCATTATTTGATAGAAGTGCATGAGCAATAATGTCCCAAGGCTTTCATCAACACATGAAATCTGTAAACATGCTTGTTTCTCTGTCTACCATTTAAAGTTCATGAAGTTAGAAATAAAGTTTCAGAACAATATAACTTTTCATAGTTTTTCCAACAGACAGCACATTAGTCATAACATTTGTTTTATAACTGTACTCTATTGCAACTTGCACCCTTTATTATAAAGTCGGTTCAGTGGCAGGGTTGGGTTTAAGTTTATTTAATAGATATTTGGTTAAAGGAAGCGAAGCATCTTCGAGCATCTACAGTGGGCCATCCAAATAAATTATTATTGATATTTCTCCAAGAACATCCAAGTCAGGAAGTAATAATTATTGTTTATTTTATTGGAAGTAAATGTTATATGTTTTCAGCCACAATGGGGAAACTTATGTCCTGTTATTTGCTAAGCTTAGCATTTACCACTCACTTGTTCAATGCTGCTAACTGCCTCTTGTGCAGTATCACACATATAGTACAATACTCTAACCTCTAGAAAGTTTGTCTATTTATTGTTATTTTTCATAACATGTACTCTGTTGAATACATAATGTTTCAATATGCTACACTTTGGCCAATGCTGAATCAATATCTCATCGCACTACATTTGCATATAAAGGAACCTTGAGGTGTATACATTAGAAATTAGCAAGTGTACAAAAGGTCTGAACCTGGACAGTAAACTTAGATTAGAGATCAGACCAGATCAGGCCTGAGAGGTATTGCTAAATGTGTATTAGATGGATAATCACAGAAATGGTTTCACAGCAGTTACAAAACATTTGGGTTGAGAGACTGAACATGTTTTACAAGATAAACTGGTATTTTACACTTCAGTGACACCCTTGCACTTTATTATCAGTGAATTTTAGTGGAACAGTTGATTACATCTGATTCTGGCACTAAAGTTTCTCTTGCTGCTACTGCTTGACACACTTAGGGCAAACTTACCAAGCAAGGGGAAAGATACACCGCCACCTTTCCACCAATCTAACACACCTCCCATCACCCATGCTTTCTCCGAGGGGCACGTTCACCCACTCCACAAACTCCAGAGCTGTTCCACATTCAGCTAATTTTATTAATGTTTGTAACAAGGCAGAGAGTGCATGTGGCTCTGTGTGTGAGTGTGCATGCGTCTGTGTGTGTGTGAGTGAAAGTGTGAGTATGTGTGTGTGTGTATGTGTATGTGTGTGCTAGTAAAGAAGAGAGAGAGAGAGAGAGAGAGAGATAGAGAAAGTGCATGGAATAGGGGAGGAGCCCGATCCAAATATGGTATTCAGAAAGGCACAAATAACGTGTTTTTTACGAATACCTATTTTCAACAAATATAAAAAAAAAAATTTGTATTCTGGGAACAAGAAAAACGTTATATAAAAATGCCCGCATTTCCAGCATGCCCACAGGCCCGGCGTCATGGTTGGGGCTTAGGGGCCAGTGTCAGCCCTCGGTCTCACTTGGGCCTGCCCTGGGAATATGAACCTGTCATCCCACCAAACTGGGATGGCTGAATGAGGCATGGAGGATTGTGAAGCTTATTTAGGACGTTGTGTTAGGGTGACCCGAATTTGGAGCTCCCTAAACACACATTGGCCCAAGATTGTGGGAAGGATGGTGTTCAAGGCAGTGAAGAAATCAAAGAACAAGTTTCTCTCGGTGCTCCCAGCAGTCACCAGGTGAACGATGTAGTCCAGTACCAGACTGGTTGGCAAACTGAAGTGGGCCCAGTGGTGTCCTCACCAGGGGCCGAAGCTGAGCCAGGACCAGCTGCACTACAGTCTTCATCAGGTGGGATGTCAGAGCCACCGGATTGTAGCTCTTGAGGTCCTTGGGTCGTGGAGTCTTTGACACTGGTACCACAAAAGAGGCTTTCCAGGGCTGTGGAACTCTCCCCGGCTTCAGGCACAGGTTGAAAAATGTTCTTTTTAATTAATTTATTTGTTGGGTTTTTTTTGTTTTGTTCTTGATCCATAGCTCAAAGGTTCTGGATATGACAACCTTTGAGCTGAGGCCTTTTTTGGCTCAAATCCTCCTCAGTTCCATCCTAACCCGGATGATTGAGGGAGACTGTCTGGTGCCATGTCCTGGATGTGTGCTGGATGATGTCGCTGGGTGTGGGGAACAGTGAGCAGGGTGTGTGGAGGAGGTTTAAATTGACTGACCTGTCTGAGTTGGAACAGCAGTGGGGTTGTCTGCAGCCAATGTTAAAATGTTAAATGTTAAAACCTGCTTCCTGGATTAATCAAATGTGTTAAAGATGTGATTCAGTTCATTTGCCCACCTCACATCTCCCACTGGCAGAGAGTTTTGTTCTTTGTGGCCCGAGATGGTTCTATGGCCTCTCCATACTTCACTCACATTGCTGTGTTAAAGATGGATCTTCATCTTCTGCCTATAGCTTTCTTTTCCATTTCTGATCAGTCCTAACAGCTCCCATTGCAACCTTTTCTGCTCCTCCTTGTCTCCTGATTTTAAAGCTCTCTTCTTCTTCTTGAGGATGGCTTTCATTTCTTGGGTGATCTAAGGATTGGGGTTGGAGAAGCACCGCATAGTCCTGGTGGGTACGGTGTTATCCACACAGTAGTTAATGTAATATGTAATGCAGGTGACAAGGCTGTCGATGTCCTCCTTGTGGTCATAACAAAACACCTCCCACACAGTAGAGCCTCTTCGCTCTCTTCTGACCACCTCTGTTCTGTACGGGTGACAGGTGGCTCCCTGCACACTAAGGGCTCATACACAAAAACAAGGTGCATCAGGTTGTGATCTGATCCTCCCAGAGGGAGGGAGAGGTGAACTCTATATCTCTTTTGCATTCGCATACATTAAGTCCAATGATTTATTGTCTCTGAGAGGGCATGTTACATACTGGGTGAAGGTGGGCAGAGTCCAGGGCTCTTAGATATTGCGTTTGCAGTCTGCTGACTACCGAGTGTAGAGAGTCACATGATACCTCTGCTCTTCTTTCTCCTCAGCTCGCTTGGGTTTTCGGGTTTGTCTGCTGGCAGCACCACTGCAGCACACAGAGCTAACAGCTAATATATAGTATAAACAAAGGACCCATGCACTGGGCCTCCAAACATGGGAGAAAATACTAGAGAACAATGACCAGGATTAGCACAAAACTGTACTGAATGGTGTCAAATGAGAAGAGCTGTCATAACAGGCTGCCACACAAAGACATACTGGACACATAATACACTAATACCAACTCTAATACTAATATGCTAACACTAGTAATCTACCAACCATACACACCACCATCCCCTATCTATCCTATTTTAGTGATTAAGATTAATTTTAGTGATTAAGATTAAGCCCTTATTTCCTAAAATTGTCAAGAAATAAATAGGACTAGGTTTCATGTTTTACTTTTTATAATTATTATTATTCATTGCATAAAAAGGTCTTCAGAATATAGGACAAGAAGCTTGAATTTTACATTTGTCTGGGGGGATCTTCACCTCTGCTGGAACCTCAAGTAACCCCAAGAAAACTAGCTATAAACATCACTGAGAGCTCTTGGACATCAAAAAAACTGTCAAATGCAAAAATAGATGCCACTTGTTGTTTCAAGCTTTAAGTATTATTCTTCCAAAATACTCATAGTTGGTCAACATTTGACATGTGCGGTGAGCGAGGATGACTGAATTGCCTAAAGGCTTTGTTCAAGGTTCAGGGTTTCTAGTAGAAAGAATCCTTTAAGACTTGACAGTATTTAAGGATGACTGGAGATGTTCAGTCTCGCGCATTCTTAATCCCATTCATCATCTCCAACCAGCTTCATCCTGATACCTGCGCTTTGCCCAAATCATTTGGGTAGCCGAGTTGAAAGTGCAGGAGTCAAAAGAAGGCCGTAATTAAAGAGGACGAATCCGACACCTAATAAGAGATCTAATTAAGAAAATGAATAAGGTGTCAATCCCTTTTCACAGTGCTGTCAGAGGGAAGATTAATCGCTCGCTGGGCTAATTTGATTTGTGACAAGAAAAGGGATGACCTGGTAAGGCAGTGAAAGAGAAGAGCAAACCCAAAGAGCGTCAGACATTAATAAAACATGAAAAGAAAAGGTAGTAAGTGAGAAAAGCCTCTCCGTCTGACTGTGTGTGTGTATGTGTGTGTGAGCACCAGAATCACCTTATCACCTTATCTGATCTGACTGATCAAGTGCTCTTGGATGACTCATGAGAGTGCCTGCATTTCCCAGAAGGTGCACCGTCCTCACATCAGCAGGAGACAGTGAAGAAAACGTAGTTTGAGTGCTCTCTCTGTAAAAGGATGCTACAGCACTCCAGTTATAATACATCAGTTCAAATTTCAGGAAATACTCTTTGGTTGTTCACTGTAATTCACTGATTCCTTTATTAACCAGTTCATCTGTTTTGTTCTGCCATGTAAATACACAAATTACATTTTACTAAATTACACAAAGCAGAGTCCTAAAGTTTTAACAAATTGCAGGTATCCACTGGGACAGAAAAATGATCATACTGTGAACAAATGTTTTCCAAAGAGACCCATGCCCAAATTGTCATGTCTCTACTCAGTGGCAGGGCCACAAACGTGCCACAGCTGAGCTTACTGCTTTCTGATTGATTAAAATGTCACAAAATAACAAGAGATCTTGTAATAACCTAAAAAGTACTTCTGTCTGTTTGGGCTAAAGATAAGTTTCCCACAACAACAAAAGTGGCTCTAATGGTACAACTATATATAGAAGATATTTCTATACTTAATGTTTTTTTCAGCAAATGGGCAAACTTTGCTTTTTCATCAAATTAAGATGATTTCTAGGTATTTGACTATAACAGGATACATTTTATGCTTTATCCAATATGTTAAATTCAGCATATGTCATTCTGCAAAAGTGCAGATCAGCTTTATTTTGTTTTGTAAAAGCTTTGAATGTGGTCAGATTGTGATACATGTGCATAGAAACACTGAGTGCATGTCTGAGCAATGCTAAACAGTGTGATATTGAATGGGCTCATGGTCATCTGCATATACTCTGCCCAGCATCCCAGCTGGAGGCTCTTCACGGACCACTGAGTTTTATTGGTTCTGATATCCACGGATCTCTGGGCTTTCTGTCTCTGATCTGCTTGGCTAAACAAATACTTGAATAGTTTAGCTGCTTGGCAACATGTGGTGGCTGAATGCCAAAATAATAGATATTAGATTTCATTCATTCAGTCAATTCTATCTGTTCCTAACCTCTATCTAGCATTCTAGCTGTTGTGGCTTGGGTTCATTCATGGGCCTTTACTTTGATATTGAGTGTCTGTCTCTATGTCTGTAGTCACTGTGTTGAGTTGTCTTGTGTTTAGTTTAAGTGATTAGGGAGCTTGATTGGTTCTTGTTAGTGTGTGTTTTAGTATTAAAGTTCTTTATGTTTCTTGGTTCTTGGCGGAGCAACCCTCACTCATACCTGATGTGTCCTGCACCTTATCCTAACCTTGTGTGTCTTCTGTGTGGTGTTTTCAGTTTGGCCCACGCGCCTGTTTTGATTTAGCATTTTTTTTTGTGAAGAGTCTGTGTCTACATTAAAAATCCATCTAAAGAACCTGGCTACTGCGCCTCGCTTCCCCTCCAGTGCACCCCCAAGATGTGACACTAGCTATGTGCTGCATTTAAGAAATGTGGTATAAAGAGAGTAATAAAAGCAAGTATTTTTATGCGTATTAGATAGAATGAGTTAGATATTTACTCAAATTGAAAACAGAAGACAGAGGGGGCTCTATCCATGCTCACCCATTTTAAAAGCTCTCTTGTATTCCTTGTCATGGAAGCTTCTGGCATTAACAGGGAACTTGATAAAGATTATTTAAACACAATGTTTTTAGTTTTTCTCCCCCACACTAAGAACTGACTAAGATCCACATAAAAAATTCTGCTTTTGCATTCCTGATGCGCCCTTAGAATTCTGTTTTTGATTCCAGAAGCAGATTGAGAATCATACTATAGATTTCTAGAACCTCACTGAGAATTATAATATTGCATGCTAGATAATTACAATATTGCACTCTAGAACCACACAAAAAATTCTACTGTCTTATTCTGGAACATCACCGGGAATTCTCTTACTGCATTCAAGAAGCATGCCGAGAATTATACTATTGCTTTCTAGAACCACATTAATTATTTTATTACTGCATTCTAAAACCACACTGAAAAATCTACTTCTGGATTATAGAACCTCTCTAAGAATACTTTAAATGTATTCTAGAACATTCTACTGCTTTGTTTAGATTTGGAGAACCTAGTCATGCAGACAGCATTGACATGCACGCGCACATACACACACAAACACACACACAAGCACAGAAAAATGGATCAGTCTTTATGGTCAACTATACACAGTTACCGTGCAGCAGATGATCATTGAACAAAAGCTGTATACTTACATAGTGATGATATCACTTACATAGTGAAGAAATTAAATTAGGATGAACTGTGGCTACTGCCAGTCAGTTCCAATTAACACATGTGTGATAAAACCGAAGTAAGTTGTGTCGGTGGTGGTTTTTGGCCACCGTCTTTTGGTTTTGGGTTTGAATTTCAGTGTCTGTCTGTTTAAGTTTTGAAGACTTCTATTTTGAAGTGTTTTGGTTTGGGTTTGCTTGTCACGTGATTTGAGTTGCACCTGGTCCTTG
>JBBKCR010000128.1:12815339-12837150 GCA_037577295.1 Ladigesia roloffi | reverse complement strand
CACCCCCCCCCCCCCCCCCCACCAGAAAAAAATGTAAAATGCACATCATATTACATATTGAGTGAATAGCTGTCAAAATTTTTAACAATTTACAAACTACTTTTATTTCCATTGCCTACATCAACTAAAATTTCTGAACAATTCAAATGTTCTGCTTAGAGCATTCTTGGTATATAGTGATGATTTACATCCAGGAGCACAAAAAATTGCAACATGACACATCCATGTAACAAATCATGTCTGAGGTCACAAAATTGCAACTCTATGTATTTACTCAAGCAAAATCTTACCCAGAGTAGGTTTACTTTTACTAAAGTAACGAAAAAATTGACTTTCCACCCTACTTGCAAACACATGAAATAATATGCTTCTACAGTGACACCAGTATACTGATCACCGTGTGATCAACTGCTCCTGTTTCTTCACTGGTTCCGGGCTTAAACGTGATGGGCTTTGTTATACTTTAATGATTCATACTTAGGACACTGAGTGGTTTAACAAATAAAACCATTCCTCTAGTCAGGGTCTGAGATAAAAAATACACAAAAGTCTGCTTATCTGAAAGCAAAATATAAAGAAAGTAGAGCCAAGAGTCCAGATACTGCACGATACTACATTTATGTGTACAAATTACTGAGAACCCCCCCATACCTGCTACTGTCATCCTCCAGCTTCTCCCGTCGAGTTCTCTCGGCATCCAGCTGGCCCTGCAGACGCCCTTTCTCCTGCCTTAGCAAAGAATTCTGGGACTCAAGAGAGGCCATCTGAGCCTTGATGGCATGCAGCTCCTCTGTCGCAGAGCGCTCCTTCTCCACAGCAACGGCCAGCTGGGCTTGGGCTTCAACTGCTCAAAACACAAAACAAGAGAGACAGAGACAAAGAGAAAAATGGCGAGATAAAGTCATGTAAAGGTAGAAAAACCAAGGCAGAGAAGGAGGGATCAGGATTTGATTTCATCTGAAAACACAACAGATCTCCTCAAATGTGCAAAGAAAATGAGAACGGTGAATATGATAATGAATGAAAGCTAATTTGTTGTGCAATTTCTATTTCTTACTGGCTTTCAAATTATCATCATGGTATGCATTATAATGTGCAATAGTCTACCATATGCAATCACATGCAACATTCTTATTGGCTGATAAAACGTTAGTTTACCATGTGAAATATGTTTCCTTTTCCTTCCTTTGTGCTAATTAACTTGCAATATCATATCAGTATTATGTTCAATAATCTTGCCATGAAAAAGATCACCACTTATGACAATATTACTGATGTATTACTGATCTTATTACGCACAGTAACATACTCTTAATCACTATTTGTGCCACTATTAATTCACTAACCTAAGTAATTTATCTATAGCAATAATACCCCAGCATGTGGGTATATAGTGTAGTGTAATTCATACAAAACCTGTAAACAATTATACAGATTTTATTTTTTATATTGCTTTTGCCCCTGTGTAAACAAAACATAAGCAATTTTGTATGGAATCAGTAAAGTTTCCCAAATGCTATTTTAATAATAAATGCTGCCACTCTTCTGCATTTCTCACCTAGGCGGTCTGAGATGTTCTTCTCCAGTTTTTCCCAGGATGCCGTCTGGGCTCCTAGATTAGCCTGGAGGTTCTCAATTTGCCGGAGGAGGGGCCTGGTTGCCGAGGTAACGCTCTGACTCAGCTCCTGGTTCCTGGTCTCTGCCTCCTGCAACCTCTGCAGCAAGAAAGAGAATTGGGGAATTAATGACAGAGTTATTAGACTTTATGGATTTAAAACAGTAGAAAGGGTATGTGCCCTAAAATCAAATAAACCCCATTTAATTTTATTGCATATTCTCCTGGAGAGCTGGTGCCCTGCATATTTTTGTTGCTCTCCTCCTCAAATACATTCACTCAACCTGGCAATTAGTTGAACCAGGTATGTTTGAGCCTCAATCTGTGCTGAACAGGAGTCAGGAACCCCTGCTTTAGTTAAACTCCCACACATACTTTCTGACACATAGACGAACAAAATTTGCTCTTATGAAATGTCTGTATTGTGTGTCTTTTCTACTTCAGGATGAGCACTTACTGGCAATATCTTAGGTCAAGTGTATAGCCTATTTATCCTAGCTGTGGATGTTCTCTTATTGGAAAACAAAGATTGCTAACTGTAAACGAGGAACCATTGCGTAACCTCTGAAGCCTATTTTGTTGAAATCCTGTGGTTATTAAGGTGTACATTGTTTACGCTGTTTAAGACCAGATGCCTCTTAGATGGAAAAAATATTACTATTAAAAGACTGTATCTGTTACCTGCTGAAGTTCACTTATCTCCTGTCGTAGGTAATCCTCTTTCCTGGCCTGCTGCTGTTCAGCTCTCTGCAGAGCTAGCCTCAGATCAGCCACCTGAGCCCACACACATACAACAGCAACAATCAATTAATGAGCAAGTAATAACGCAGCTTAAAAATGCAGCTAACACACAGGTAATAACACTGGTACAGTAAGGATCAGGACACACAAAGCCAGCTGACAATAACATTCAACCACACGGTCACATACTAATTTATTTTTGCTTTTAGCTGTTTAGCACGTGAAAATTAAAGTGAGCTACTGTTAAAAGCTGTTAGAGTTCAAAGCTACTAAAATATGAATGTGTGTATTTAAATGGTCCATGAAATTAGTGATTATTCCATGCTTTATCTTCTCATTTTAGTGTTATCAGAGCACCTTCAGAGCTTGTGTGTTTGTATTCATTTGTAGTAATTCACATTTTTAGCCTGAGAATACAATAATCACATGATGTTTCTATTACATTAAAGTGTCAATTTTTTGTTGCTGTTTTAACTGGCATTTAAAAAGATATTCTGTGTGTGTTTGTCCCATTGAGAAAGCAGTTTTGTGCTGAGCTCATTCTTGCTTGTTTGTTTTCAGCCCAGAAGGCATAGTCAGTTTTGAACAACAGGTGGAAATTCACCTGATTGGCCAGCGCCTCCTGCTGGAGGCGGGATTCCTCCTGCGCTTTCTCCAGTGCCAGGCTGAGCTCCTCCTTGGCCTGCACCTCCCAGCTCAGAGCCAGCTCTTGAGCTTCACTAGCCTTTGTGGCGTTGGCCTTATGCAGCTCTGCAAGCTCCCTGAACACACATATCCAACACACACCAAAAATTAGCACCCATTTAATTTGGATTATGAATAAGAGGAGGGAAAGGTAGAACCTCAGGGTTTGGGAAGGAAAAACTGTGATTATGCAAGTGCTGAGATCATCCAGAAGTACTCATGTGTTTGTGCTCCACCTTAATTCAGCATCAACAAATAACAAAAATATAATTATGCAACTAGGGAGGGTTATGCTTTCAAAATGTGTTTTGCCCATTACTCTGCACCTTCCATAAAAGCAGGTTTTGGGTTCTGATTACTCACTCAGTCTACATAACTATATAATAATGGTAATAGTAATACAAATATAGCAGTAGTAGTAACCAAGTAATTTACAGAAGTTACTTAAAGCAACCACATGACAATGTGGTTTGTTTTTCAAGTAATTCACTTAACTGTAAGTTCTTTATCTACAGTATTTATAGCCCAACATTCTGTGTATACACCATATAGTGTATATAGTGTATTTAATCTCTGCTTCTCTAAGTCTCAATGCAGTCCTAACTTTAGCAATATCTTCTAGTTTTTTTTATTCTGATAAACATAGTTTAGCATGTCTCTTGGGGAGCTTTTTCGTTTACAATTATGTGACAAAGAATCTACAATCTTTAAATCCTATTTCCTTTGAAGGACCCAACAAAGTCAGAGAACACAAAGCCAGTGTGTGTGTGTTTTTTACTTGTAAGAGTTGTCCAGGGCAGCCTGCAGGCTGCGGTTTTTCTCCAGTAGCTCCTCAAGCTCAGTCTGCAGTCTGCTCAGATCTTTCTCCTGCCTCTCCACCACAGAGTTCAGCTTCTTAATGTTCTCTCTGTGCTGCTTCTCCAGTTCTTCCTTTCCATCCAGAACCTGCACTCACAAACACACAATTCAGTTTTTATTCATTGCAACACTTTATAGTGGGTCACAAAACAGGCGTGCAGAACACCAAGCTGGAGGGAAGAACAATAAAATAGAGTAAACATCATAGTGAAGACTCTCGCAAAATATCCATTCAGCTATTCTCAGAAATAAATTCTTGTTCCTGGAACAACAAAAGGTCAGAGTTTTCTAGCTTAGGTAGGCTGAAAACAGTTTGACATTATTGCTACAGTAAAGCTCTACTGGAACTGAAATGGTTTTGCCAGGAGAGGTTGGGTAACATCATTGGTAGGATTTGAAAGGCTGATATACAGGATAAGGTACCTGTGTCATTTCACCAAATTCTCATAGAAGAGAACTAGGGCTGTAACAATGCATCAAAATATTGTAATATCCCTATACAATCATGTGACCATAAGCAGTCCATTAACTCCCATTTGAGATGATACATAGTGTTAAAATTACACTAATTAACAACCCAGTCATTACACATTTTCTTCTCATACATCCCCAACCGCCTTCCAGTTCTGGTTTCATTAGTAAACTCTGGCTGCCACAATTTTCTTCATTCAAATTTCATCCTAAATATTGTAAACAGGGCTATAATACTAATATTGTCTGTTTTGTGTTTTCGCAGTATCAGTCTCTGCTAAACTAATTATATAAGGTGAGTGACAAATCAGAGTTCCAGGTGAGTTACTGGGTGTTTTGGTCAACTGAGGTATTCATGTATTCCATTACACATCTCAAACTATTTAGTCCGGTCTTTAATAATTAAAAAAACAAGGTGTTCCTGAAGGGCCCACATTGTTCACTTTCCTTCAACTTAATTTTCCTTGACATTTGGTTGGTGTACCAGAAATTAATCCTAATTCATTTTTATACCTACTAATCCTTAAATATAACCATTTCCTACCTTTTTATCACTTAGGATGCTGTTTCATTTTGAGAAAATTGATTATATGGTCCCTAAAATATTTCAAACACAATATTTGGCAGTATAATGCCAATTGTTTTGTCCTTTTCTTTCAACTCATGGAGAATAATAAAGAGAGTAGCGAGACCTGGGTCGTCTATTAAAATGAAATATATTTAGACTATTTCGCTACACCTCTAGTTGTAGCCTAGTCGTTCATGTCAGCATTATTCCGCAGGAACCCTGCATTTCTGTGTCAATTAACCTCTTATTCTGTTATTAGAATAGTTTTGTAAGCCCATTTAGATTTTTTATGCATTTTAATCTATATCTTCCTTATACCTGCTGCAGCTGTTTGAGCTCATCCTCCTGTTCTTGAAGTTTTTTCGTCTGTTTGGTGATCTTCGTTTCACCATCCTTCTCCTTCACCCTCAGTTTCTTGATGATGTTTGAGTGCTGGAGCTGCTGCTTAGACAGTTTCTCACCTGATTGAAAAATAAATATCCTTCAGGCAAAAAGGATTCCCACACACACAAACACACATATGTAGGTTTATCACAATAAATGCAAATTGACAAACACTGACAAGGTCATGGAATTTAAAAAGAACTTCCTTGGACCAACAAGCCTTTGTGCTGATAAGAGTGTGATACAAAGCTGTTATTTTGACTGGAATGGAGCAGCCATAAAACTATAACTGTGTAAATGGTTCCACAACAACATACCTGATAGCTTATCACACTAGGACATACATTTTCAATGTTCTGTATTGTGGGTTAAAGTAGAACAAAAACTTTGTGTGCAACCTAGAGTGAAAGAAAATTCCTACTACTCCACAAATGAAATTATACATGAATTAATCATAAATGTCCTTTACTCTCATGGCTTTTCTTAAAACACAATTAGTGATGGTCTCTAAAAGAGCCATTCTTTAATTAAAGACATCAATCTGATGAAAATTGGAAAGCAGAAACCCTTATTTGGTACTTGCCTTCCTCTAGAAGGCCTCTGATCTGTTCCTCCTTCTCTTTAATCAGCTCGAGGGTTTCATTCGAGTTGAATCTCGTGGACAGTTCTTCTCTGAGGCCCTTGATTTCCTGTTAACGACATATAATAACAACATATACTCAATCACAGACAGTGTACAATGTTTATGCAGAACCAAAAAGCTTAATATTAAGAAATATTAGATAAAATAAATATTACTGCACTTCTGTGTTTTGAGACAACTTTGAAAAAACTATGTGTCATAAATGAAGGTTATACTGTACTGTATGCTGTGCTAGATTCAGCTACATCCCGAACGGCACTCTGGCATAAGTACTGGGTAAAAATAGTACATAAATATTATGAATAAATTTGACTTGGACACAGCCAGTAAAATGTTTTTGCACACACTGCATTTTTCTGAATTTGCATGTTAATCAGTTAAGTACTAAAATACACTCTTTAAAATACAAAAACACAAAACTTTCTAATATAGACGACTGACCTACAAAAGACCACATAATATAAACATAACGTGGATGCAAAAACTGTTACTGCCATTACTTATTAGCTACATCAGCCTCACATATCTAGTATTAAGATTTCATTAAAGGTGAGGGGATGATTTGTTAACCTAATTTTGAACCAGATTATCCCTTTATAAGAGTCGGACATATCTTACCTTCTTGGCGATGTCCCGCTCCTTGCAGGCGACCTGAGCTTTCCTCTCAGCGTCAGCGATCCGCTGTGTAAACTCATCTTTCAGAGACTGAACACTGGAGCTTTCCTCTTTCAGACCTATCAGCTCACTATGGGGCACATTCAGGCATTTTACATTATACTCAGTGGCTCATAACCATTTCCGTTACAACTGTGCAATAATATGCATATGTGCAACAGTGTAAATATACTGCAATAATATTAATTCTGGAATGTTTACAACTTTACATCCAATTATACTATACCCTTACATTGCTTAATTGTTTATTTCATGTAATGACTTGGATTTGCATCCCGATCATACTACTGTTACATTCATATATTGTCTATTTATTGCATTGTTTTCACCATCGCTTGTACTTTGTTAAATCCTGCTTACTGCCTCCTATCCAGTACTAATTATACTTATGGAGAAATTCAAGTCACTTTGGATGGTTTACAACCCATTCACACTATACTCTTACATTACATTCTTGTTACATTGTTGAGGAATTTGTTCATTGTATGCGTGTTGTAACTGGCCATAGCATATTAGCTGTACTGCTATATTGAAGATCAAAGCAGCAAATTTTCCCAAACATATCTTGGCTGGTTGAGTTCATGTTAGATTGGGGAAACATTCATGGGGATGTGAGCCAGACCTACGGCTAGCCTCAACAACATTTTATAGGACAGATTTTTTATTGTTTCTCGATTAAAGTATTCCAATTTTCAATGTTACATTTAATCCATTTTTGATGGACTACCCAAAGGCACTAACATGGGATGTGCTGTAACATAAAATCAGATAAGTCTGACAGGACAGATACTTTAAAATATTTGCCTAGCTAACATGATTATGTACAATCATTGTGCACTATGTTATAAATTATAATTATTCCATAGTATATAATACAGCTTTATATAGCTGGCCTGTGTTCTCAATTGCTCTCCAATTCTCAGCTCTAACGGGCTAAAGTTAGGATGGAGGACATGCTCCATTTCTGCACTTAAATGTTGTTCACAGTTAAAACTAGAGCCAAGCAACTTAATGTGACTATAGCTCTTTTACTTATTCTGTGTTTGCTTTATAAATATTTTACTATCTAACTTTTCTAGAGCTAAAATAATAGAGGGGAAATAGAAGGCTTAAACATGGCTGTGGCTGTTCTCCTTGGGTATGACATTATACTCACAGACTGACTCTGTCTTACTCACTCTTTGAGGTTGTCACACTCCTCCTCCAGACGGGCCTTGTCTTTGCTGACAGTCAGCAGCTGTCCTTCTCTTTTCTCCAGCTTGCTTGTGAGCTCATCAATCACCTGAAAAAAGCAAGTCAATCACAAAGACAACAAGACATGTTACTAATTTCATGGTTAATCTAATGTACAATTCAATCTAGAGCTTAAGTACCAGCTAAGTGTGTTATCAGGAAGGGGTCTGCACTCTGTAAAGACGACTTATAAAGATTTGAGGGGGTGGCAAAAGTTGAATGAGAAACATGATATTATTGATTAATATTTTTATATATTAGTAGGCAAAAGTCATTACATTTCAAAGGTGACTGAAGACTACAGAAACTTTGAAAAAAAGCTCCCCATTTATTTCCGGCTCACCCTAAGCTGGCCTAAAGCTGAACCCATATCTTGTGAGCAAACTAGAATCCCACAGAAGAAACACGAAAGCTCATTAATTTCCTCTCCAATTTACATGCCAATGCATATCTACCAACTGCTAATAACCACATCACTGGACAGCTCAACATTCTTGGAGTAGAAGACTCAGTTTGGCCTGCACTGCACTGACTACACTGCAATGCTCACATTTTTTTACTCAAAATCCATTTCATCTAGGTTTAAATAAGGCCTAATTTGGCTCTGGAAAACCGGCCCATGATGACTAGCAAATTCTAACCTTTTGTAGTTCCAGGAGCTGGCAGGTAGAGGCTCCTTTATGCTCCTCGGTTATGGGCAAGGACGCTGCTTCATCAAGCTCAGTCCTTAAGCTGGAGAGGGTGAGACTAGAGCCAGCATTCCTCTCTGCTTCCAGCAGGTCTTCTGGCTGGTCACAGTTAACTGGCGTAGCGCTACGGCCACTTTCCTCCATCTCGTTCTCCTCCAGCGTTTGGTCCTTCACAGAGTCTGTCATCGCTAGCTCCGTCTCATCCTGCTCCTGAGTGGTAGGTGGTGCAGGGAGGGCTAGCGGAGCAGGAGAAGGGCCAGCGCCAGCGGTAACTGAAGCCAGGGTGTGGTTCGCGGGAATTTCATCATCCGAGTTGACTTCACTGACACTGCGGCTGTCAAGCGACTGGACACTAAAGGAGTCAATGCGCTCAAATGCATCAGAGGAGGAACCACAGCTTTCTGTCAGCTTAGGATAGTCATCCAGACGGGGGAAATCTCCACAGGTGGAGGCCGAAAGAAGCTGGAAGGATCCTTGCATCAAGTGCAACCCTGCTTTCACTTCTGCAGAGTCCTGCTTGGAGCTAGCTGAGCTCTCGCTAATCACACTTTCATGGTCCAACACCTCAATATCGCTGGTGGTGGAAGTACCAGAAGAGAAGGCGCTAACAGGAGGGGAGGGGGTGTCACTTTGCCTGTCCTCCACTTTAGGATCTTTGGAATCCAACACAGTTTCTTTGGGTGGGATCGGCAGAGTTTTGACTGGACTTTTGGGCTCTGGTGCAACAGGGCCATCTACGTTATCCACAGATCCAGATCCAGCTTGTATGGGCAAAGGTGAATCCACTTGTGTGACTTCAGGAGTTAGCCTGGAATCCTCAGACTCTGCTTTCCTCTCACTGCTCTCTGGTTCAGGCGCTTGCTCTTGTGCAGCCAGTGGAGCAGGAGCAACAGGCTCAGGCTGCTGAACACCACCTGGAGATGATTGCTCGAGTACAGTAGCTGGAGGGTCCACTTGTTCTTGAGGCTTGACCTCTGCTGACATGTTCTCTTCTTGTCCCACACTGCCAAGCCTCTCTGATTCTGGATGAGAAAGCTTGGAAGAGTCCACGTCACCCTTGCCAGAGGGTTTTGTCTCTTTGTCAGCTTTTTCTTGTACTCGGCGGTAGGATTTGGTTGGGGCCACAGACACCACCGAAGACTTTTTTACTGTCTGGAGGTCTCCCGAAGTCAGGAAGGCACTGAAGAAGCTCTCAGATTCGTCGACAACTGTGCGAGTGACGGGTTTGGTGATGGCCTCTGAAGAAGGAGGAAGAGTGTTTGGGCATTCCTCTGTGGGAGAGATCCACTGATTCATGCCCCATCCTGTGGGTACAGGCTTGCTTACTGTATCTGGGAATACACAAGACCAAACATAAACATCAGCAGAAACATTCATACATGCATAGTGTAATACAGTCACCATGCAAGGTCTCATGTAAAACCGAAAGAAAGTTACAAAGAAAGTCTCTACCAAAACAGCTGCATTTGCTATCATGACTGTTAAACCATGTTGGGCAAAAACATTTGCACAAGTTTTTTTAATTATTGGTTTTTAAGAAAAACAAAGCATTTTTGATAGAAAAACACTTCTCACTCAGTTTCTCCTATTTTGAGGTTCTGTAATTTCTAGATAAAAAATATCCTAAAAAGAGAAGATACAATCATGAAAACGTTGGTACCCAGGATGCCCTGTCTAATCTCTCATAACTTAAAGGTGATTTCCACAACTTCCTCCAACTTCCTGCATAACTGAAAGATTAAAATATAAGCAGAATCATACAGAATGTTTTTCACTCTCATGCTTCCTTAAGATTAAAACATATTAACTACGTTAATAAACTGAGTACAGAGAGGAGAGCCGACACCTGAGTAAACACCCCGCCCCTGTCCAATACATCAACCTGCATGTTTTTTCAGCTTTAACACACCTTATTCAAGGCAGACCTGATATTTACCCTATGATGACAGGAACACTCAAATAACTGCTGTGTAAGACATTCACCATAACTTTGACACACAAAAAGAAAAGCATTCTCCAAAATTGTGAAAAAAAACAACACAAAAGCCTTTAACAAAAAATATGTGGAACAGTGGATAACCACACACCCCACTGATCAGCAAACCTACTAATGTATGTAACAATAGAAATGTGTCCTATTTGTCGAATTACTGTTATTACTCATGCATTTACGCAGTGACAATTGTCACTTGTTTACATTTTTTATTAATGTATTTTCCTTTTATTATGGATAACCCTGTTGTGGCTATTCATTCCATAAACTACACTACTGTGCATAACTCTTAAGCCACTAATAATCTTGTATTGAAGTACCTGGTAGGTGCAAAAATACTATTAAATGCCTATCAAACATTTTAATCTTTAGCATATTATACTAAATGAAATAAAAGGGAACAACTGTTTTACTGCTACAAATTTTCTAAAGATACATGGTGCATAGATGAAGGTGTTTCAACCTTTTAGAATTCAGCACCACCATTATACTAAACAGCACCTAATCATCTGGAATCATCTACACCTGTTTCTTCACTGTTTCAGGCCATAAGTTAGATAGATCCATTTGGATGACCCATATGTAGGTCACCGTATGGCTTAAAAAAATGATCAGATACAGGGACTGATAATGAGAGCATTTGACGCCTAGGAACTTTTCCTCTAGATAACATAAATATTGATTGTATGTTCTCTGAATACAATCTATGAAGAAATGAAGGGTAGCTTAAGACTTATACACAGTCATGTATGCCCAGCTTTACAGTGTTTTGACAACATTTTTGGTGAAACAGCCAGTAATGTTAAATGACTTGCCTTTTGTCCATCTATGCTTTCCCTGGGCTCCACCTAATAACTAACTAGACTCCACTTAATAACTAAACAGGTAAATAAGTAATTGAATCTCACCGTCTAAAGCAGGTATGAGGGTATCTCCCCACTGGTCCTCTTCTTTAATGTCCAGAACTCGGTCGATGGATTTCTGAGCAGTGGTCAGAGCTTGTTTGGCAAAGCTTGACAGATGGGAAGCGTTGAACCAACTCATATTTACTGTCTGACAGCTGCCTTAGCTACCTCACCTAGCTCAGCCACCTTACTGAAGAAACATGGTCCTTCAGATCATGGTTCAGAGTCAGACAGTCCGGACTCTCTGGTAAACAAACCAGCTCTCAGAGCTGTTAGCTTGTTAGCTAACCAGCTAGCCACAAACATAACAGCGCCCAAAACTCAGCAGTTCCATGGTCTTTACAAGCGCTGGTCATATAAATCAATTTAAAACAAAGTAAAACAACAACATGACACAGGTTTATTCTCGATATCTAGCTCTGTTTTTGAGTCATCAGTTTGTTTTTAGCTACAATTAGCCTGAGACTCCTCTTCGACCTGACGGGCTCTGCTTCCTGTCCACGTAGCACTGAGCGGTGAGGTCATTACCACAGACCCCGCCCATGTGCATGTGTGCTGTAATTATAAATAACTGCATAAAATGTAAATATATTTAATGATCCAACCCTTTTTGATACATTTGATAAATTTTTGTATGCTTTTATGTATTTGTGTTATGTGGGCGGTAGCATCTGCAATTTTTTGCTTATACCTCTCACATTTAGAAATTATTATGAGCAGAAGATCAGAACATAATACTACTACTACATAATTTAGTTATTAAATGGAGGGGGGTATTTTTGAAAAATATTTTTTCACTATTTTGAATAATTAAATGATTATTTCACAAAATGAGCACCGCTAGGTTTGGGCCACATTAAGGGGAGGAGCTGTTCTCAGGTGTTCCAGCAGAAGGCGCCTCTGTACGCAGAGTGAATAAATAAAAATGGGCATTAATTCTAAACTTGTAAATAAATAATATAGTTCCTTAGACTATGTGCATTACAAATTTATGACCTACAATTTTATTTTTATGAAAAAATTACTCTGATTTTACAGCATAATTTGTATAAATGGACAATTTGAGCCAGGAAGAAAAAGGTCCCTCTCTCTCCTCTCTCTCTCTCTCTCTCTTTATCTCTCTCTTTATGTCTGCCTGTCACTTTCAGTCCTTCTCTGTTTATTCCTCTCATGCTTTCTCTCTTCCTGTTTCTTGCTTTCTATTTATCCTTCACATCCTTTCTCTCTTCATCCTCATCTTTTCTTTCCTTCTCTCATTCTCTCTACCTTTCTCTGTTTATTCATCTCATTCTGTGCCTCTATCTCTCGTTCTTCCTGGATTTTTTTATCCCTGGAACATTTTCCCTCTTATGTTACTTTCCCCTTTTCTCCTTTATTTTTTCCTTTCTTTATGAATAATTATTAGAACAGCCTCTTCTTCTGTTAATATCGTCAGCTACCAATTACGGGTCTCCACAATGGATCAACAATCGGCGTCTCCTCCTGTTCTCTGCATTTTCCCCTCTCACACCAACTGCCAGCATCCTTCCTCACCACATCCATAAACCTCTTACTAGACCTTATTCAGCTCCTTTTCCCTGTAACTCCAAGCTTTGCATCCTTCTCCCAACACACACTGAGTCTCATTCCTGAGAATTTTTTAACTCTTCCACATTCACCTTACCATTCACATTCGTATCTTACTGATCCTCATTCCTCAATGTGCTCTCTATTCTCACAACACATCACAATGTCATCTGCAAACATCAGAGTCCATGGGTTTTCCTGTCTCATTATCTCTGTCAACCTGTCCATCATAACAGCAAAAAAAGGGATAAAAGCTGATTCTTCGTGTAAACCCACCTCCATTTTGAACATATCAGTCACTTCTACCACAGACCTCACTGCACCATCAGAGCAATCATTGAATCTACAGTGGTCTTTTCACACATGAAAGCGAATAATAGAATAAAATATAATTGAATTGAATTGAACTGAATTGAGTTTAAATTAATTGAATTTAATAATCAAGAGTAAGTCTCAGTGTTGTGAATTAAACCCTGACAGTGTTGTGTTAAAGGTTGTCAGTGTTGTGAGTTTAGTTGTGTCTGGTAGTGTTTTGGGTTAAAATCTATCAGTGTTGGGAGTTAAAGTCAGTCAGCATTGTGAGTTAGTCTGTCAGTGCTGTGTTGAGTTAGTCTGTCAATATTCTGATTTAGAGTGTATCAGTGTTATGAGATAAATTATGTCAGTGTTCTGAGTTATTCTTTTAGTGTTGTATGTTAGAGACTGTGAGTGTTGTGAGTTAGAGTCTGTCAGTGTTGAGTTCAAGTCTGTCATGAGTTGAATTCTCATGACGTTGTGATATAAAGTCTGTGAGTGTTGTGTGTTAAGGAGTGTTAGTGTTGTGAGATAGAGTGTGTCAGTAAGAGCCGCGGTGTTGTAAGTTAAAGTCTGTTAGTGTTGAGTTAGAGTATGTCAGTGTTGTGCGTTAAAGTCTTTTGTGTTGTGAGTTAGTGTGTCAGTGTTGCGATTAAAGGTGTGTCCTGTGTGTGGTGATGGTCTGATCTCGCTCTCTTGTTTTGGAGGAAGTGAGGCGAGAGCGGCTCCAGTAGGAAAAAGAAAGAGAAGAAAGAAGAAACAACACCGGACATTTTAAACTCGGATCGCTTGAACGGACTACAGATATTCGGAAGAAAGCATCCAGAGCAGAATCTTTCTATCTTTCCTGTCATAGCTGAGAAACCTAAAAAAAACAAACAGTGACCTGGAGAGGAGTTAGCACTCAGCCTGAATACGAAAACACACTCTGCTCTGCCTCTCTGATCAGGTACGAGTCATGTTTTCAATTTAAATCCGCATTAAACATCGACACAAACTCATTTTTAGTGAAAGAAGTGATGTCTAATACTCATACCTTGGCTAAAGCCACAGTAGCTGCTATGCTAACACTAGATTTCACTGCAAGCTAAGTGTGCTAGTTGCGCTAGGCTGAAAAACAAGACCACCAGGTCGTTTAATTCTCGGATGCCGAGGTTTGGGATTAACAAATTCAGCACTCTTTGCTCTTATGCTTTGATTCTTGGCCTTGTTTTGTATATGTGTGGTGTTTTGTGGCGACAGAGGAATATTAAATGCCTAAAAATAAATGGCTAAGCTAAGCTAACGTTAGCAGTGTCAAAGTCCGACCTTAGCCAGTGTTAGCTCGGCACAAAAATACTGACAATTCAGGCAGAGACGATTAAAATGATGGGTGAAAATTCAAGAAATGTAAATAAAAATATATTTTGATATAAGAGTTTTATATTATTAGCTGGTGAATAATTGGGGACCGAGGGAAAATGCTAGCAGGCTAACTTATCTAACTTGACGATTTTTAATGTTTTGATCACAAAATGTCTCAAATGTTTGTTGTTTTGTTTACACAGGTTTAATAGGGTTAATTGATATTTGTGCCTTAGTGTACTAAAAATAGTTACATTTTTCTTTTTTTAAATTGTTACCCCCCCAAAAAAGCTGTGACATACTCAAGATGAAAGTGCTTCCATTGGGTGTTTTCCATCAATTATATATATATATAGACCATACCAGCTGATGGCATCCCCCCTGTCAAACTATGGTAACCAATATATATATATAAAGATAAAGGTGTGTACAGTAATTTAAATGGCATGCTACTATTTTGTGTGTGTGGATGTAACAACACACAACACCCTGAACTAACTAATAAATAGGAGATGTACTGGTAATATGGCATTTTATTTCTGTTGGAATTAATTTAATTGTAGTGCTAAAAGTAAAAGTGCTCCGGCCAGCTTCCAAATAGAGGACTCTTATACACGCTTGGTGAAAGGGCTTTGCAGTTTGCACCATGTGATCAGACTTTTCAGAGTGTCATGGGTTCCAGATTAAACATGGAGCAAACTGCAGACATTGCAATGTGAGAAATATAAACAGCGAATAAATACACATGCAGTTATAGAAGAAAATCCTATGTAAGGCTTATGTAATCAGTCATAAAACTCAAGCTTCATTTCCACAGCATTACAGTAAGCAATTGCAACCACAGTGTCCACCCATATAATAGCTGGAGCTCTGGCTGCTTCATTACACAAATGTATGTATTAATACCCTGATGGAGTGCAGCCTTCTGCCGAATTTTTTTTCCTCTTGCTGATCTGGCCAATGACAGCCCTACTGGAGATTTTTAGGGGAGAAATTCCCTTTGTCTCAGTGGAGGAATCTTCAACCAGCTGTGGACAGAAAGGGCCTAACAATGTGCACTTTTTCAGTGTTTAGGCAAAATTTGATTTTATATTTTATAGTTAACAGAATTTTTTGACACAACTGCACTCAAGTTAACATAATACACACAAAATTCCGCTGTGTTTGTGTGTACATACAGGGGGTACTCGAATTACACCACAGATCCGTTATTTCGACAATGATGTAACCCGAAATTACGAAACATTCTCTAGCCTAAGTGACATACCGTTACTAACACAGTTGTAAAATCATAAAAGTTAATCAAAGCCACAGGTAAAGGAAAACTCGTGTATAGATGTATGTATAAATAAGTGTACACACACGCATTTATATTACAGTAAATTCCCCGCATTTCGAATATAGTGGGAAAAAAAGTGTTGTACGTTGTGGTAAATATTCTCCCAAAACACATTCATTTCATTTTAAACACAATAGACATAAAGAAAACCTTAAGATAACCCCATGTTCGTACTTGACAGTTTACACTGAACTCCTTATGTGCTAGAATTTAATATATCGATGATACTCCTGTATAGTTCTGTCATTTTTTTGGTATAAGCAGGAATGTATTTAATTTACAATAATAACAATACAGAGCTTTAAATATATGTAAGTATAAATATATATTTATGTATGTATAAAACTTTAAATATTAGGAAAAAGATAAACCCCACATTGTCTTGAAATCTTTTATGAAACCGATATGGGTCAACGCTCCTCATAATTTTTGTAATAACTGCCACGTTTTAAAATGAGCTCATTTTGCACACTTATCTCAGATTGATTTTCTTTTTCTCTACAGTATCGGATCAGATTTTACCCAGTGCTCATTGAAACTGATTGACATCTCTGTCCTTCCCAACTTTTCTCTTATAGGCTGCAATCAGATGTTTAATTATGATCACTTTAATTGTGATTTTCTACAAAAATGTAATCGAATCCTGGTAAACAGTATTGGGCTTTGAAATGTTAAAATAGATTTTATTGCTATTAATGATTAATTGTTATAAGTTGTTGTTTACTAAATTCGAATATATTTTGTGCTGTGTTTTCTGATATAAAAATACCTGGATGTTGTGGTGGACAATATGACATTAGACAAAAAAATCACAGAGTGATTTTATAATCACTATTGCACAATGTGGTATGTACTGTTTGGTTTAAACCGACAAAAAGAGCCAAACAGAAAGCACAAAAAATGTTATGCACAGAACTGAAGCCAATTCAACAGGGTTACTTGCACTCTCAGTGTAATGAAACACCCTGTTGATCAGATTTCTTTAAGTATATGATGATACCACAATCTGTTCAGAAAACAAGACTGTGATTAGAGATGCTTAGATCATAATTTTTGGGGCCGATTGCCGATCACTCCCGATCACAGAATGGCAGGGGAATGGGAATCTTTTATCTGTAATCTAGCAGAGTTTGCACCATATGTAGAAATGAAACTACTCTATTGAAGAAAAAAAACTGTAGAAATAGGCTACAGTCAAGAACCACAAAGTGGTTATTTTAGAAAATGAGAACTTAAGGTTACTGTTGGCCATCTTTCCCAAATAAGACAGAGTAACTTAAAACTATTCCAAACAAAGAGGGGTCAGGCAGACCAACACACATAAGATCAGCTTAATGGGATGTAGCCTCTTTATACATTTTACAACATTTACTACATTTTATAATTGACAGCAAAATTTGACTAATAAAGGTTATCTTATCTATTATCAAATAACCCAGTTTTAGTTTATTCTACACTTGTTGTTTAATCCAGACAACCATATGTGTTCATTGTTTGTTTTTATATTTCTGAATGGCACTAAAATCAAATCAGGGTGAAATGTGAGGTTCCATCATGTATCATCTGAGTTCACTGATGCTTAGCGACTCTTGGCTGTTACGTTGGCGGTCAGTGTGGGGGTGTAGCTTTTTTTATGCATGTATGTTTTTGTGTGTGGGTGAGTCTAACATGTGAGAAACGGTGGTACTGCAGTTGTTTGATGTTCATTCTAGTTTGAGAAGGCCTGTTACCATTATTTTATCATTAACGGTAGTTTCCAAAATGGCATTTGAGCGAAGTTACAGTTCGAGAAAACAAGGGTTTTAAGTGCTAGATCTTTAAGTAGTGAGAACTGTAAGATGTAAGCTGAATCAGAAAAGCATGTGTGATTTACAGTGGACAGATCATCCGGAGAGGAGGTGCTCTCTCATCAGGTGTGTCTTCAGGAGGTTTTTGAAGATGGAGGGTAATTCTACTGCTCTGGTTGCATTTGGCAGCTCATTCCACCAGCTGTGGAACACGAACAGGCGACACAAGGGCTTAATTGTCGATACAGTTTTAAAACGTGATATGCTGTTTTTAGGCCCTTTTTTTACATGATCTTTTTCTGTTCTATAACTACAGCCTTTGTTGGACAGTGCTTGTGGAAGGTGTGCCAGTAATGTGTGTGGCCCACTGCTCACTCAAGTAAGACCCTTAAAAACGTCAGTTTTAAACAGCAATGCGACTAAGTGAATCATTACTGGCTGGTCTTCCTTGTTTTGCCTCTAAACTGGAGTTTATGGATTTGGCTGTGTTACAGTCTGAAGATTTTTTTGGGAAGGCAGAACACATATGCATGTTCTTTATCACTTTATGTAATAGGCATTTAGATGGCTTTGGGTAGTATTCACTTTAAGTAACAATATGGATGATGATGTGATCTTTGCTCTGGACACAAACACAAGGGTCTTTTTTATACATAGGGGAACACAGGCAGCAGTTTAGATGCTGTGGGGGTTTTTTTGGGGGGGTATACTTTTGTGTGGGGAGGATTTTTATGAGCAGAGAGTAGCAATACTGCAGTAGTTTGTTATTCATGCTAATTTGAGGATGGGGTGCAGAGATGCTCGAAGAGCATTTCTGGTGAATCTGCATATTATTTTGAAGGGAAATGTAGGTCACCCGAAGGGAAACGTGTCTGAGGGAGATGTTCTAAGATTCTTAAGCTCTTGCAGGTCTTTTCTTATTACAAACTCCTAAGTATTATTTCAAGTAGGGCAATAGTTGAGTAATCCTCCTGACGGACCTGAAAGAAAAGGATTTTAGTTCTTGGCTGCAGATTTTGTGCTTGGGCTCACTCAGAAATCTACTATATATCAGGCCGAATCTACAGTCCATCACCTGGAACAGGTTGGATTGCACAATCCTCTCAGCACTGCAAATTTAGAGTAAATGTGCCTCTCTGATTGATTGTTGTTCTGAAGTTGGTGTTGCTTAATATGAAAATGAATGAGTGTAGGGCTTGGCTAATGGAACTGAGCTCACTCATATAGCCTGAAGAGGGGGTTTATTGAACCCCCACACACTGAATCAAACATACTACTCAACCGTACCCATCTTATTCTACAAATGATTTTGGCACAATGGTCAGGGCATAATGGAAGTAAGATTACCTTTTAATGATGAATAATTTTTCCAGTGCATCATAATTCACCACCGTACTGGGAGGGCAGTTACTGTCAGGTATAGTCACTGGTTCTCTGTTGTGATCTTGGAGAACTGCTCTATTGGAAGAAGCCAACTGTAATTACAAAAGTCAGTCTTTCTGGGTAAGTTAGAAATGTGACCTCACCGTCACATCAAGCTGCTTTATGAAATAAATTATGATTAAACTTTTTTTTTATACTTGTAATGAAAATCCATTTTGCAATAATCTGCCAAAACCTGTTCCAGGAGGGATTAGCCCAGATTTGCTTTATTGTTTTCACATTCAGCAGCAGTGTACGTGAACACATGTTGGAAATGTTCCTTAGGGTTTCTTGGATGATCATTAAAAATTTTATCCTAATTCATTCAATCACAAGTCATTATAAAAAAAATGAATTTTATACTTAAAAAATTTAGTTTGGAGGAATTTGCATGTATGTGGATATAGTAATGTGAAAGACCCTTAGGATGCAGATTTTTTTCACACATGTTTAAATACCAGCTTTTAACATGTTAGTCTATCAAGACCTCAGACGAAGTTCTTGTCTAGCTTTCCACTCCCGTGTCTTCTCTTGTGCAAGTAACAGCCTAGTGCCTGTGGAGCCTGCATGTCAAGAGTTCATTTTGAGTTGTTTTGATTCTCCTTGGGTCAGACATCTGCAGCCAGCCTAAAGCTGTTGTTCTTTTGTCCTCTCTGTTGTCTTGACTTGATTGGCTCAGTCTGTCTGCAGGTTCCTTTGCTTGGCCACAAATTATATTTTGCAAACCTGAACCTCCAGACCATGCTAGAAACCTATATGTAGTAAGGACAAGGTTCTCTGGGGTTTATGACATTGCATTTAAAACACCTCGAAGGATAACCTTAAATGGGTTTCCCTTTTTCCTGCCATTGAAAGTATGCATGGCGGTCTTTAGTAGGAAAACTGATAAAAGAGGAGCAAAATAAACAATGTTGAGTTTAAATTAAAGGCAGTTGAAATCATTGCTCATTTCTACTTGCATAAGTGACTGTGCTGTACAGTAAATGATAAAGCGACACGTATCTGAGCTACTCGACGGCAGGGCCAAATTCAGGAGGCAGATGATTGGTTGAAATGTTATAAGAATATGGAAAGAGGCTATTGGTTTCTGTTTTTGTTTGTTTATAAACTAACATTGAAAAGTAAGAGCACTGCTATCTGTTAAACAATGAAGATCAATTTTAGTGGGAGAAATGAGAAGTTGGATGAAGGCATCACTGATAAGGTTCCATTGGCTAAAGGATACTAAGAGAAAATGTTAACTCAAACAAGACTATAAAAAATTAGCCCACAATAACAAAACCAGCTCTGACAGTAGAACTTTCTGCTCTGTTGAGTCCATGGACATGCTTTTGGAATGAAAACTGGCCAAAAACTTAGGACAGAGACTTGAGTAATAAACTCATTTGCTAGGCATAGATACACTGAAAAGTGTGCATCAAGTTCACTACCATCGCAGTACAGTTTAGGTACAGAATAGCAAAGCAAAACCTGAAACATGAAATAATGTGAAATCCAGTTCCTGGGCTCTGTGTCCATGTAAGTCTTAATGATAATAGTCCAGACCCAGTTGCTGCCAGTTCAAGCGGATAATCATTTGCTTTATTCCTATTTATTATTATTTTTGTTTGTTTTGTTTTGTTTTTTTTTATCCTTCCTCAGTCTGTAAAAGTTTCCCATTTTACATGTGTGGTTTTGAACACCAGTCCTACCATTCAGTAAGAGTATCAGTCACATGCAAATTCTTTATAAAACAGGCACGCTTTGAAAATATCTGGAGAGCCCAGTTATGTTCCAGGTAATTATTATGCTAAACTTATGCAGTAATCAGTGAATCAGTAGATTTGCATCTTTTTGTTACAGAAGCAAAAATAATATTTTATATGTAATAGATCAGCAACCCTTAAAATAATGTTTTAATTTTATGACAGTCAGTGTCAAATGATCAGGATTAGGAGCAAAACTAACCCACATTATTATATATTAAGAGTTTTAGTATTTTGTATTTTTTTGGTTTGTCTACCTGTGTCTGTAACATGTGAATGGACATCAGTCACTGAGAGCAGAAATGATCCTCTAGCTGTTCCACTTTGCTGCTGGAGATGGCAGTTATTGCACTGGGGTCCTTTTTCATGCAGTCACACTGCTGAAGTCTTCCTGGAATGGGATCATGCCTTGTTGTGCAATATGTTTTGCTGTTTAATGCAGCGTGTTTGTCACTGCGCTGATGGCATTCCCCATATGGGACGCGTGTTGTGCCAAATATGTCAAATATGTCTGCAGCTTTGAGCATCTATCTGCACTGCCAGAGGGAGTCTGTTCTCGTCAGTGTGTTGTCTGAGATCGTTGGCATTGCAGGACACACTGTGCCCTGTGAGGCTGTGTTCATTGCTTCATTTTCTCATTCAGGTATTTAGGGGCAGCTTTCACCTCCTGACACTAGTCATGACACATCACTTTTTCTCCTTTGACCCTGATACAAAAACATTGACTCTAGTAGAATTTTCCCATTGAATATCATAATTATTGACTTACAGTATTTGTCCTTAAAATGATAGTTCACCCTAAAATGAAAATTTGATGTTTATTTGCTTACCCCCAGGGCATCCAAGTCGAAGGTG
>JBBKCR010000128.1:12782588-12812535 GCA_037577295.1 Ladigesia roloffi | reverse complement strand
GTGTGAGTGTGTGAGTGTGTGAGTGTGTGAGTGTGTGAGTGTGTGAGTGTGTGAGTGTGTGAGTGTGTGAGTGGGTGGGGTGTTAATACTAGAAACCAGTCTGCCTATTAGTGATTGAGCCTCAAGCTTCAACTTGTGCTTTCTTGGCAAGGAAGTTTTGCTTTGTTCCTGGTTTAAAGTTGGTAAAAATGGTCTTTATGTTCAGCAGACATGTCCATTTGATGATCTACGCCTGGTCAGGAAAAGATAGCAGCTTTTTGACTGAGAAAGAGTGGATATTTGATCCATTAATAAGTTGAGAACGATGAGAGACGGTATTTGCGGGCGGGGTTATGGATTGGTTGTTTAACAAATTAGTGTGTGGTTGGCCAGTGGAATTGTAATTTTTTGTTGTTGTTGTTGGGTTTTTTTTTTGTTTTGTTTTTTTCCCAGACTAAATATATCTAATGAGCACCTATTATAATCCTGGTTCATCCTCTGAAAGCATCTGGCCAATTAATTTGCTTGCATTGGCACCAAACCCTATTTTTGCATCTTCTGTTCTATAATGGGCCCAATATTTGTATGTTTTTTTTCTAATCCTTTTTTGTGTCTTTTTGTGTTCTCGGAAAACACGCTGCATTTCAGAATGTTTGATCCCGTTGTGACCTGTGGTGTAATGGTCCTGTGCTCATCCTCTAATCTTTCCTGTTTCCCTAGCTGTGACACAATGACATCGAGGAAGAAAGTTCTATTGAAAGTGATCATCCTCGGAGACTCCGGGTGCGTACATACTGTGCAACTTTAACACAGATTTTCTTTCACTTGTTCTTACACACTTCATCAAGTCATGATGAGTCAAAACAGGAAAACCACTAAGCTGTGCCATGCTGCTGTAAAGGTATTGGACAGGAAGCCATGTATAGTTGTATCTAAGCTGTAAACTCAACAGAAAGCTACCTTGCGGTTCTTTGAATTTTAGGGAAAAAAGTCAAAGTGCTTGTCCGATTATGATTATGGTTATAGAGTGGTGACAAAGCATTTGTACAGAAAACATAAAATCTGGGGACAGTTACTATTTAACAGACCATGACAAGACTTGACATTTCCCATCTGGCACTGCATTGTTTCTGAAGGCAGCTGGTTTGTTCCAGATGGTAACAGATTCACAGCATTTTTGCATCCAGAAATGGCTTTAGTCTCTTCTGAGCTCCTGAAACCAGCGATGAATACGAGCTCACCAACACCACTGTAAAAAAAAAAAACAGCCTCAAACATTGACTTTTCAAGGTTGTTGTAATCTTAAGAGCTTCATAACTTTCCCAGTGTTTAAATGGTTAAAAGTTTATACGTCTTGAGGCAGTAGAGAAAGCTTGACCAACGCCACACAGAGATTATTTTTCTTTGGTTTATGTAGAGCTGGGCGATATTGCAAAAAATTATCACGATAATTTTTCCTGTATTGACCGATATCGATAATTATCAATATTATAGTTGCTGTAATAATAAAAATAATGTAATTAAACAATATAACTATAATTCTATTCCGGCAAACAGAATGAAAACAGTGAAACAATATTAGTAAACATTTGTTTTCGCAAACAAATGACTATTTACATGCATAATTCCCTTAAAATTGTGAAAATGTTATTTTCAAGTATTTAAAGAAACAAATACCAAAGATCAAATTAACAACTATATAAAATGTACCAATGTGCACAAAAGTACAATATTGCAAATGTGTCAAAGGGCAAACACAAAATAAAGCAGGACAAAACTGACTGCAACAAGTATCTGTAACAGTGTTGCCCCCTGTATTTAAAACCCTTTCTTAACGCGAACTGGTGGCAGGAATACCAAGATACCGCTTAGCTTGGGGGCTCACTGTAGGAAAGGCAGTAATGTGGGCATTCCACTATTCCAGAGGACTGGTTTCACTGCCCACACAAGGAGTTTGAAGATAATTTGAGTTCAGTTTCAGTTTACCGTTGGTCTGAAAGTCAGGTTGACTACTTTAAGAGGTTTCAACGATACTAACTGGCATCATTTCGTTTGCCAAGAATTAAGTCACTGCACTTGCAATGTCCCAAAGCCTTTTTGATTTTTTAGTCACATAGATGCAGTTATCGCCCGGAACGGGCTGATTACTGACTCATCCTGCTATACTGAACCTCATAAATGATTTGTGGCTTGTTTAGGGGAAAAATAGATCCCAGATCAGTTCATTCAGACCCATAATATGCTGCTATTTTATATTCAGATTCTACAGTTTATATCCTTTATACTCATACTGTTTCTAAAAATATATCATAGCCAATCAGAAATCACCTATGTTAATTTTCTTAGTGCTCGAGTGTGGTTTGATTTGCTCTTATTGTTATTCTTTTTTTTAAAAGAGTGTTTTTTGCGGGTGCATACGCTCTGCTGAGCTTTCAGTTCCTCTTTCGTGTGTGGTTTATTTGAAACTCTGTGTTTACTCATATTTCTGCAGAGTGGGAAAGACTTCTCTGATGAACCAGTATGTGAACAAAAAGTTTAGCAATCAGTACAAAGCCACAATAGGAGCAGATTTTCTGACGAAAGAAGTGATGGTGGATGACCGACTCGTAACAATGCAGGTACTGTGCAGTACTGTGTTATAATGACAGTCCACACATAGAGACCATTTAGAAGCCCTTATTTGTGTATAATTCACACTGAATTTAGGCCCAGGTCTGGACATGATCTTTTCAGAAGTCAGTTCTGTATATGTAATATGAGTTACAGATTCAATATAATAGCTTATAGTGACTTATGTGGTAAAAATATTCACAGTTTACTATGTGAGTGTGAGTTACTCCATAGGATTTTCTTCAAATTTTTCTTGGAAAACCAGAGCGTTGGAAAATAAAGCAAAAGTTATTTTGTGTCTGTCATTTATAAATCTGGGAACACATCCTCCCCAAAGTGTGCATATTTTTGGCATTTAGACTTTAGCTAAATTCGACTTTAGCAGCTGATCACTTAAGTCCCATAAGTTGCGAAGTGGTGCCTCCATGGATTGTACTAGTGTGTCCAGCACATCCCACAGGTACTCTGTGAATTTGGAGTCCATAGTCATTCCTATAGTATACCATTTCCCAGGTTAGATACACACTGGGTGCCCCTTTCCCCCCCCATTGCTCCATGGTCCAGTTTTGATGTATATGTACCTATTTGGCATTGGACAGGTTTAGTGTGAGCAGAAGCTACACAGCCCCTGACACAACATGCACCTACACCTGTTTATTTGAGCTAGCATGAACTTTAACAATGGTCTGTGATATCAAGCACACTCACATTCAGTCCTCTTACACATCAGTGAGCCTTGGTTGCCCATGACCCTCTTGCTGGTTCACTAGTGGTTCTTTAGTTGACCACTTTTTGTAAGTACTGAATACCAGGTCAAACTCACCTGAGGTATTTGCAGTCTCTCATTTTTCCTGCTTCTGACAAATGAACTTCAAATCTGATTGATATATATAGATCTCATCAACCCTAACTGCAGTATGTTTTGATCTAACTTTGCCTCCATCTGTCTGGTACAGATATGGGACACAGCAGGCCAGGAGCGTTTTCAGTCTCTGGGTGTCGCGTTCTATCGTGGCGCCGACTGCTGTGTGTTAGTCTTCGATGTCACGGCACCCAACACTTTCAAAACGCTGGACAGCTGGAGGGACGAGTTCCTGATCCAGGCAAGCCCACGCGACCCAGAGAACTTTCCCTTTGTGGTGCTGGGCAATAAAATCGACCTGGAGAATAGGCAGGTGGGTACTGTGGATGTGCAAATGAATTTAGTGGGGCTGGAACTATATAGTTCATAAATTTTTGGACTTTAATTTTACTCTCCCCACTCTCTCAGGTAACCACTAAGCGGGCACAGGCTTGGTGCCAGAGCAAGAACAACATACCTTATTTTGAGACCAGCGCCAAGGAGGCTATCAATGTAGAACAGGCTTTTCAGACTATTGCACGCAACGCACTGAAACAGGTACAATGTGCAGAACTTGAATTATCTCTGTTTGCAGGACCTACTGCTCATTTTCATGTTCCTCTTTTTCTTTGAACGCTCTTGTGTCCACAAGATCCATGTCTGAGGAAATGGGTGCAGATTGATTCAGGAGTGTGCAGTCAAGTACATGCTAAAGGATATTTATATTTAATTAGTTTGACCAATAATATATTTCATGTAATATTCTATGTAAATAAACACTTTTAGGGTAAAAAAAAACTGTTATTAAAAAATATTATCTAATTACTGGTACATTTACTTTACTTATCCGTCTTGTTTCTGACTTTGTTTTAATTGGGTGACGATGACCCACATTATTGCACAATATATATTACATGAGCATCTTAAAAACCAGAATTATAGTGTGAACAGTAACAAGATTGTTGCTGAATACAGTTATCAGATGTTTGTGCATGTTTTTTGTTTTGTTTTATTTCCTGGTTTACTCTTGTAAGGAACTTCCTTTGTTTGTATTTAGTTCTATGCTTAGTTCTTGAATTTTTAAATAGTTTAAATACTGAAGGCTCTCTGATCTGATGTTGTCTGCTGTCGTCCTCTTAGGAAACTGAAGTGGAGTTGTACAACGAGTTCCCAGAACCCATCAAGCTTGACAGGAACGAGAGAGCCAAGCCGTCAGCAGAAACCTGCAGCTGCTGAAGACCTCCAGGGGGCGCTTCTGACAATTCTCACCCTTTCTGGCCTTGTTTCCTCCCTACCACCTTCTCAATCCCTTCATGTATTTCTCTCTCTCTCTCTCTCTCTGTCTTTTATCTTTCTCTCTTGTTCTTGCTCTGTCTTTTTCCCCAATGTAATCACTGGCCTTCACAGAGCAAGCAGGCTTCCTCTCCTAGAATATACCCTATACAATTCTCCCTCACAACCCATAGGCACACGTACACACACACATTACACAGTATAGCAATTGCACCAAGTGCTCCAAAAGGCTCTATTTGAAGCCCAAAGAAATAATTCATCAAATAAATCAGTACATAAAACATTTTGGTCTTTTCAGGCCCTCCGTTTTAAAGCTAAATCTAGTCACAGGTTCCTCTAACACCTTTCACAATTCTTCCCAAGTCCCTTCAGTTCCTAGCAAACAAACACACTCACACACTGTTAATCCTAAAACACTCACAGCACTTGAAATGGTTCCTGAGACTTTTTATATGAATCCACCATGTAACTGGAATATGTAAGATCAATGGGGCTGTGTAATATATCGGTGTATTAAAAGCTCTGTGTTGGTATCAGAAGTGTCTGCTCTTTCTCGCGGTGGTTCCTCAGGCAGCCGTATGTACGATGCTGGGCGACTTTAAAGCATGCTGTTAATGCGCATCATTTACTTCTCCATTAACCTTTTAAATCACCTTTGCAGTTGTGCTTTAACTCATGTCCACCTGGGTCAGAATGAGAAGACCGATCTAGTGTCAGTCTATCCCTGCCCTTAGGACTGTAGGCTTTAGGATGCAAAAGCATAAACTGACCCTAGATCAGCATCGTGACTCTTCGTGTTTTACACTGCATCTACTTTGAACACTGCCCCCTAGTGACCAAGTCTCGAGCGCCCATATACTTCTTATGCACAGAGGGCTGCACGAGTGGATATAAAACGAAGAAAGTCGAACCATGCAAAGAGGCAGTTGTGTAGTTAGGGGTCAGGGTGTGTTCTGTTATCTCTGAATATGAAGTTCTGTCATTAAAGTCAGTACTGAGTCTCATTCTGTAGTGAATTTTTCCTTTTCCAAGTTTGTTGACCTTGTCAGCAGGACTTTTGTAATAATTGCAAATTAGTGACGTAAGCTGACATTTTTTTTTGTTTGGTTTTGTTTTGGGTTTTTTTTTTTCTCTCCGTATTTTGCTCCTTCTCTGCCAGCTCAGGATAGAAAAGAAGTGCTTGGTGTCACTGTTTTACTGTCTGTTCATTCATTATTATATTATTATTCGTGGTAGTAATAGTAGTATTAACTGATCTAAAGGGGCAAATACAAAACACACACATACAACTACAAAACAATTGGGAGAATTGAACCATTCGTCATGATAATTAATAAAACATTTATTACAGAACACATACATCATTTGAAAAGAAATGTATTTCAAAGTAATAATGAAAATAAAACTTGTTGAATAAATCTTTTGTACAATGCATTTTTTTTTCAAAGAAAACACATTTGAGGAACCTATCTTTGGTTACACAGATTAAGACTTCCTGACAACGGAATATAGCAACAGTTAAAGGGGAATTGCACCAGAAGATCTCAAAGCCAAAACAGCCACACAAATTTTCCATTATAAGCAATAATGTGTAAAAGTACACAGGTGGTTTTGAATAGCAAATAAAGCTATCCACATTTCAGTTTGATATCAAAACCACTGGTTCCTATCAGTGTTCTTTTCCACTACTAAGAAATTTAGACTAACTTTCCTTACAATGAAAAGTGAAAATTTCCCCTTTACTTGCTTACTGGTTAATACAACAAAAATTTTTTTTAAATGCATCGCATAAAAGAACAAATACATTAAATGGAACCTGACAGAAGGCCATTAACGGTCATGCAACATATCTGACGGCGATCCTTATATAAGTGCTCAGTACAAATCTCAAATTCCCCATTAACAAGAAGTGTTAACAAAATCAGTAAAATCATGTCAGTCAAACTGGATTGTAACCTTAAGGGATACATTTAAAATTGTGTAGTATGTGCTACTGGTTTTAACTGAATATTAGATTACCATTTCTTGAAACTTTTTCTGCATTGTCTTGGGAGATTATAAGCCATCTCTAATTGGAGCTGGCAGAAATTGAGGATACTTCAACAGAAGCTTTAATGTCTATGATGAATAATAGAAATTAGCAACAGTTAAATTCCCCCAAAATGTCTTAAAATTTCCGAACTTAACAAGTCAGAACTGGTCGCAGCAGGTAATAAGAACCGATGTTTAATGCCTAATTTGTTTTTATTGATTCATGGTGGAGTGATGCTTGCAGGGCGTTGTAAGGCAAAACAAGTGGTGAACTATCCACTTTCTGCAGTATATCAAAGTGGCAACAGGTTTTACCCGAACACGAGGTCACGACTGGCTTCTGGGCTTCTTGCTGGCGCTGCCCCCCTGCAGCCACTGCTGCAGCAGACCCCCGGGCTTGGACTTCGCTTTCTCAGGTGTTTTCCCTTCAGGTTCTTCAGTATCATTATCTGGTTCTTTCCTCTTATTGGGCGAGCCTGTTTTTAGCCAGCTCATCATCATCTTACTGCTGGCTGATGTTTGAGGAGCCTATATTGAAGCCAAGGTTGGTCAAGCCAACAAGTCACAGAGCAAAAATAAAATAAATGGATGAGGTACATATTTAACATTTTCAGAAATATGTTATTTTTAGTGAACAGAAAGAAACATACACTTAGAGAGGCTGGAATTCATTTGTGTACAAGTGACAATGCAGTTGTTAATGATGCTATCAATTCTTACAGGCTACTTTTCAGTTTACTCTTTAATGATCCATCCAGCTGTACAAAATATATTTAGTATATTATAACAATTTATTCTGACCACATATGTCTACATCTGCAATGTAGGTAAAGGTAATTATGAGGTAAAGGTTCTGTATTTTCATTTTACATTTTTCACAAGGAAAATTAAATTTGACCCCAAAACTGCTACAATTTATGTAACAAAAAAAAAATAGATATAAGAATAAATACATCAAATATATAATAACAAACAGCACATCCTAAACTACATTTCATGAAGATAATCAGACAGTAATGGCCAAACTGACAGACCTTCTTGGCTGTGAGGTCCACAGGCTGCAGGCACTCTGGCGAGTTGTTTCGGGAGTTGTTGACAAATGAGGAGACAGGGTGAAAGGTCAGACAGGATTTAGACTGAAGCAGTTTGAGAGCTTCCAGTGACCGCACCTCTCCGAAATCCAACCATCGCCTCACCTCCTCCTCTCCGTCCAGAATGGCAGGCATTCTACACCACACACACACACACACACACACACACACACACACACGACAACTTAGACTGAGAGACCCATTCCTATACTGCAAGTACATCCGCATAAATATCGATAATTTTTATAGAGAAACAAATATTACAGTAAACATTTACAAATAAATGTTATATCACTTTATGGCATTCTGACACTTTTATGACTCTCTTGACACTTTTGTAATCACAGATTTCCACTTTCAAGATTCAACCACTTTCACTCTCACCTAATGTTAGAAATTAACTCATTAATGAAGTGTGTGTGTACACACAGTATCTTTCAAAATTTGTAAGCACCTACGCAAATTAATTGAAGTAATTTATATTAACTGTGGCTTCTTTCTGCTAGCACAGCTGAATATTAGAATAAATGCAAACAATGAAAACAAGAAACTAGAAAAATGTATCAAGATATTTTTTAAGAAGTATTTTGTTAGCTGGTTAGAAGAACACAGGTGTGGTTCCAGGTTTCTGCTGAGTGCCTCCAGTCATTGGGTGAATCGATACAATTCCACCAACTGTTTTATTCTACTGAAGCAAAAAGAGCAAAAGCAGGAACCTGATTGAGCTAATCAAATACCTGGTTTTGTAAAACTGGGCTTCCATGAGGAAAGAAGTCTAGAACCACCAGCCATTACTGTATTAATGTTGAATTTGTTGTAATGTTGTAATGTTAGTGTTTTAACACTAATTTAATACCACTGCCCAGCAGTAAACAGCTTTTCAGCATCATTTACTCCGGTGTCTAAGACTTTTGCACCTACATGTATAGTTGTGATCCACAGTTTACATACACTTGTAAAGAACATAGTATAATGGCTCTACCGTGTGTCCCGTTATTTCTAAAACTCTGATTTTTCTCTGATAGAGTAATTGGAACTGATACTTCTTTGTCACAAAAACATTCCTAAAGTTTGATTCTTTTATGACTTTATTATGGGTTAATAGAAAAAATTGATCACATCTGCTGGGTCAAAAATATACAAACAGCCGTGCTAATATTTGGTTACATGTCCCTTAGTCATTTTCACTTCAATTAGGGGCTTTTGGTAGCCATCCACAATCTTCTGGCAAGCTTCTGGTTGAATCTTTGACCACTCCTCTTGATAGAATTGGTGCAGTTCAGTTAAATTTGATGGCTTTCTGACATGGACTTGTTTCTTCAGCATTGTCCATATGTTTTCAATGGGGTTTAAATCAGGACTTTGCGGAGTCCCTTATTCTAGCCTGGTTTAGCCATTCCTTTACCACTTTTGATTTGTGTTTGGGGTCATTGACCTGTTGGATGATGATTTTAGGTTATGCTGAAGAATGTGAAGGTAATCCTCCTTCTTCATTGTCCCATTTACTCTCTGTAAAGCACCAGTTCCTTTGGCAGAAAAACAGTCCCAGAGCATAATACTCCCACCACCATGCTTGATTGTAAAGGCCTCACCTTTTCTCCTCCAAACATACTGCTGGGCATGGTGGCCAAAAAGCTCGATTTTTGTTTCGTCAGACCACAGAACTTTCCTCCAGAAAGTCTTATCTTTGTCCATGTGATCAGCAGCAAACTTCAGTCGAGCTTCTAGGTTCCGCTTTTGGAGCATGGGCTTCCTTCTTGCATGGCAGCCTCTCAGTCCATGGAGATGCAAAACATGTTTGACTGTGGACAATGACACCTGTGTTCCAGCAGCTTCTAATTCTTGGTAAATCTGCTTTTTGGTGATTCTTGGTTGACTCTTTACACTCCTGACCAATTTTCTCTCACCAGCAGATGATAGCTTGCGGTTTCTTCCTGATCTTGGCCCCAAGTGACTTTCCTGACCTGTTCATGTCAATAATTCGCTTTTTCAGATCCATGCTGAGCTCCTTTGACTTTACCATTGTAGTGTTTGTATTCAATGAGCCCTATTTAATTGGCCTAAAAGAAGTCACCAGTTTTAGTCATTCATAATCACTCACAAGAAGTTAAGAGGCCATGCTCAGAAGCTCAGTTCACTGACAACTGTCTAAGCCACCAAAGTTGCTAATTCATGTTGCTATATGTATATTTTTGACGCCGCAGATGTGATCACTTTTTCTGTTAACCCATAATAAAGTCATAAAAAAATCAAACTTCATGAATGTTTTTTGTGACAAAGAAGTATCTGTTCCAATCACTCTATCAGAGAAAAATCAGAGTTTTAGAAATAATGGGACACTCGGTAGAGCCATTAAATTATGTTCTTTACAAGTGTATGCAAACTTTTTACCACACACACACACACACATTACATATATATGTGAACAGACACTAGTATATAGACTCAATAAAATAAAAAATACTAAGATAGATCCCGTTCTAGTTAGTGTTGTACCACACCTGTCGTGGATGCTTTGTAGGTTTGGTGAGGCATCCACAGTGATGACAGTGTAAGTGTACAGATCTTCCCCACCTCCAGGTGGAGCCCAGCAGTCAAAAAGTCCTGCTATGGTGAGGAGACGCCACCCTGTCCACCCACTGTCCTCTTCATCCTGTTACAGGAGAAATCATAAGCCTGCATTCAAAACTGTGAACTAGCTAACATAATTCTGACTATACGACATGGCCTAATGCCTTGTAAATGTACCAAAGGGCGCATTTATACACACACACAAACATTTCATACTGAACCAAAAACAAGAACAATGGATACAAAAGGTAAATCAAATAAAACAATGTCTGATTATATTTTAGCATCATTTTGATCAATGTTTATACTCATGTCATAAAAAATACACTCGTCAACTGCATATTTCTCCATAAACTTATAATTAATCTTGTTTAACTGGATTTTTCCTCAAAATGAGATATTCCTATTTTTTGTGACTTTATTTGTCTTAACTGGTTTTTAAATCCCACAAGCATTACTGAATAATAAGAATAATTATGTTAAACAGAATACAGACTTCACGTCATTCCTTTCACACTACTGGTCTAGAATAAATAAATAAATAAATAAAATAAAATGAGGGACCCTTGGCTAAACCTGAAACTTTACTGTGCATGTGGGACAAATGGTTAGGAGCTTCAATGGGTGTTTTTATTATTCAAATAACTCACATTTTCCAATAAACCAATCATTTTAGTGAATTCCACTAATTTGTTTTAATACACAGCAATTCATATTCAAGCAAAAATTCAGTATTTTTATTATTAAGCTTTTCATTGATTACCATCATATGACAATCTGGGGTGGCATTGTTTAAAAAAAAACAAAAAAAAACAAGAATTATTATTTATATACACAATATAGCTCCATTCAATCAGCTGAGTAAAGCCTAAAAATCTGACCTTCTCACCTCTCCTGTTTCTTGGCTCTCACTTTGTTCAGTCAGTATCCTCTTTTCCTCCTCTTCCTCTTTCTTCATGTCTTGTTGACTGGGTCCTGGTGTTCCCTGGCTCTGGGGGAAATAAATGAAGAAAGGCTGCTTGTCTTTCTCCTTCCTCCTCCACTCATAGAAGCCATCAGCAAGAATGACACAACGCTGACCTTTTATCAGAGGGTCCTGCAAAACAGACAAAAAATTAAAAGAATTTAACAGCTATAAATAAAAGTACCGTCTATTCTTATACTCTGAAGGCCCTCTCACAACACAGAGAACAAAAAAAATCTGTTTTACACCACCTACAGTTTCTCTGACTCAAAGAAACAAGGGTGAGCAGCAATTTGAATTTTTATATTAGAAAAGCTCGGAAATTGAGATTTTAGTACTTCTCTACTAACATAAAGAGTTACATGATTATATTATTAGATACATGCATATTACAATTATACATGTGGCACTGACTAGAGAACCACATTTTTTTATAATTATATACAAAAGCCAAATGTCTTAAAAACCTGCAAAAATATTTAAAAATTAAGAACAGTCTTTTTTCACTTTACCAATACTACAGAGTAAACATTAATAATATCATTTTATGAATGTGTTAAAGGGTAAAAGGGCATTGGGCAGACACTCTTATCCAGAGTGACTCTCTTATCCAGGGAGGTTCAAACCTGCAAATTTGTGGTTCACAGGCAAATGTTTTACCAACTAAACTACTACCACCCTGGATGAAGTCCAGTATTACTTGTAGCTTCCAGCAGAAACCTGGTTTGTCTCAATCAGTCCTACATTAAATTAAATGTTTGTACCTTGTAGGACTTTTTCTCCAGCAGACTCTCACTGCGACAGTTGGAGGTGCTGTATTGCATCTTGTTGGGGTCACTCTCCCTGAACCATGCAGGCACAAGACCCCAGCGCATCGTCGCTAAAACACATTCATCCACTGGAGATTCCTGACCAACAGGAATAAGCCTGGGGTTAATTAATAAGGCATTAGGCAATATTTTCCCAGTCAAATCAGAGGACTTGAATCTTTGGGCACTTTGCAGCCCATCAGGGTAAAGATATTCTTCCAATTTCTTTCAGTTTACTTCCAACATGGCAAAGAAAAGACTGTTTGATAGACTTAAGTGTATTGTTGCAGTTTAAAGCAAAATAAAAAGAATGAGGGGTGGCAAAAACCTATGTATGTTTTTATAAATATATGAAACTGGAAGCAAAGTCAAATACAGAAAATATATGTATTGCAAATGTTATTGAATGTTAATCTCTTTACCTTACCATATGCTGTTATTTTACTGCATTTAGTTTTACTGAATTAACAATAAACCACTTTCATAAGTGTCAGTGTTACACAGTTTTTTTGGCCTATCTGTTATTATCTCTTGTTGCACTAAGCATGTTAATGACAATTTCCTTTTCCTTTTCCTTTTTTATCTTAAAGAGCATGGGATTCTTGCCTTATTGAAGTGTCTGCTGGACAGTAGCACTGGGCTGGAGGACTGAGGACTCTTGTTGTAGGATGGCCTGTATTTGTCTGCATCACCATCTCTCCACTGCGGCCGCCGCCGGTGACCGGTCCGGTTTAGGTACCAGGAGGCTCGGCGGACCTCATCTGGATTCAGAGTGCAGGCTGTCCTTCCACACATGTTCCCAACCTAAAGACAAGTAAATACACATAAACCACTAGGAGACTAGTCTAAAATGTTTTTATTTAGAAGCACTCAGATATGTTTTTTGACAAAAAGGCTAGTCTAAAATATGTTATATAGAAGAGCACAGAAATGCTCTTTTGTCTACGAGACCAGACTAAAATATTTTTATATAGAACAGTTCAGATGTACTGTATTTTCTGAATTAGTCTGATATATATAAGGGCACAGAAATACTTTATTGTCTAAGAGACTAGACTTTATAAATGCTTCTTTCTAAGAGACTAATTACTAAAGCTACCAAGAGGACTTATATTTTGAAATTCCCCACATTATCAGTGTTCTTAAAAAAAAGTCCCAATAACAACAAAATGAAAAATGTAAATGTAAAAAACAATAAGGAACACAATCAATAAATGTTATATGTATAGCCAATTGTATAATAAACATTATTTAGTGTGTCATTAATAACCGTTATTGGTCCGTTTACTGCTGTTGGTTAAAAATGAATCGGCTAGTTTGATTTCTTTGAAAATGTTGAGGAGTAAAAATATATAATGCTGAATATATCAAAGATAAACCTCACAGACTGCACTAAAATATGACGAGGCTGTCTAACATTAGCTCGCGTTAGCTGCTTACCTGTCTGGGCTTTTAGGAGAACGTCTTCCTAAACAGACTAAACGCTTTTTAACTAGTTAAGAAAAGATTAGTTAGGAAAAATACTGAAGCAGACAAAGCATAAGACAGCTGACAAGTACTTGGAGCGAAAGTGTTCTCTTTCAACTAAATGAAGATCTTGAATCATGGCGCTTCCCCTGCTAGTATGTGGGGTCTTGTTCAATCCGAATTGAACACCCTACTCCCTACACCTTGTTCCCTACTCTCGCAAGAATCAACAGTCTATGAGCTGATAAAGTAAAGTACATAAAATCGACACTTATAGTCGTTAACACAATAGGAAAGCAGAGAGCTTAAACCGTGTGAAATTCCTTTTCAAGCCCTAGGATTCAAACCCCCGACCTTCTGATTGCAGGGGAAACTCTTTACAGCATACGTTAAACAACAAATGGAAATTCATTGTTATACAGAACACAAATACCGAAACATAAAAAAGTCTTTTTTTCCTCTCAATATAACATGGTTCAAGTTTACTTATACCAGGGGTCACCAACCTTTCTGAAACTGAGAATACAGAGTTTACCTAAACTTCATGGATCATAAAAATGTTTTAAATGCTTTTTTTTTTTTTAGATATTGTCAATTTCAAATAGATATAAATGCAAATGTGGTTAAGGAAGAATAGCAACAGTGTAAAAATACATGTTAGAAATTGCCAGAGGTGCAGCTTGTCAGCAGGCAAGGCAGGCAGCTGCTTGGGGCCCCCAAGCTACTAGCTGGGGAATGCGTGCTGACACTTTAAACTATGGTTAAAAAACTGGTTTAGAGGGGGGCCCCAGTTAATTTTTGCTTGGGGCCCCAACATACCCTAGGATCATCTCTGTATTGCTCACTGGTTAGACACGCGGGCTACTCGTGTGGTCCGTGGGGGCGCCCGGGCACCATGTTGGCAACCCCTGGCTTATACCTCAAGTGGCAAAACTGATTTGATAATTATGCGAATGCAACTGTTTGTCATTTTATACTTCATTTTACTGGCAACTGAATGTACTGTCAATACACCAATCACTCAAAATCTGTTCCACAAACATTTTATGCATTATTTTATGCTAAAAAATGCACTGACCTAAATGCAGCAAATTAAAATATAAAATCTGTATGAAGAAGGGTAAGTGTTTAATGGATTTTGGACACTATTTAGTATCTCATTAAATGTTCTGTTTATTTTCACATATTAACTTACATGCAACTGCACAGAGAATTCTGCCATTTTCACACTGCCACAAACATTCTACTATGCCCACATCATGTCCATTCGTACTAACAGAACTATTTCGAACAACAACAATACTCTGGTAAATGAATGCCTTCATGTGAATACTCATTCATTTTCTTTAATTCTTGTCAAATAAAAAAAAGAAAAAATAAAAATAACGTGCATCCTTTTTAACCCATGCACTGGCAAAATACAGCTTTATCATAATGACAAGAACATCAACAAAAACAACCACTGCTGGCAACTGTTTGCATTTAGGAACTGTACAAAAAAGGCAAACACGGTAAAAATGAGATACCAGAACTTACATATACGTATCTAAGACCAGATCCAATCTTTCTCCATTATTGTGTTCATCAGAGTACAACACCAATGAACAAACTGATCTTAGGTCTGCACTCCATACAACTCCAGAACTCCAGCATCATCATGATGGTGATCACAGTAGTGTAAGTATCAGTGACAGGTTTTTTCTCTCTTTTTTTTCGTTTTGTGGTTTGTTTGTTTTTTAGTGCACATCATCTTGCTCAGTGGAATCTACTCAGGGCCGGTTCTACACCTGGATCAGGATGGGCTAAAGTGGGAAAATAAATTAGATAGACATATTACCTTAAGACATTTTCACAACCAAGTGAATAATGCTTGATCTTACTGTTAACATGACAGGATATATGGCTGCATGATATATTGCTTATTATTAATCACTATGATACTGGCCTTAGACATGATATTGCAAGAAGGTTCCAATTTGCAAATCAGCCATAAAATAACTGCTAAATGTTTTACTGAGAGTTATGAGCATCCTCAGATGTTTTTTCAAAGTCTGGATAAGTTGACGCACTCACATGTTCTAGAGAGACCACTTTACAAGGAATACATTTATAAACAGGTTAGGAATGCTTCTCTGATATTTTGGCCATATTGTGCTAACCAGTTCATCAATTTTTGGAAAAGAATTCAACATCAACACGGATGTCACAATGGTGCTGCCTTGCATCTAGACAGAGTAACATAAAACGACTTCAATTCCTATGTGGCCATTTTAACCTGTCTAGAACCGACCCTGACATCAGCCTCTTTTCCAGATGGTTGTTGTCTATGTTAGTAAGCTGGTTGACCTGCCTATGAACAGCTCTGGTTCCCCAGGGCACCCCTGCACACTAACACAATCAGTCCTCAGCAGGGTAAGCTCCTTCTATCCGTCCAACAGTTTGAGGATGCTCTCCCTCTCTTTCAGGGCCTTCCACGCCTGATCCTTTTCTTTCTTGGTCGGAGTGCGTTTCTTTTGCCTTGCAGCCATAATGCGGCGAAAGGCCTCCATGACCTCGTTGTCGGCCACTCTAACGCGCTGGCGGAGCTCCTGCTTCTTCATCTCCTCTCGCGCCAACCTGCAAGAGATGAAGACATGTGACTCACAGTACAGATTTAACGCACCATGATACCTCCCCTAGTCCAAAGATTAAGATCAATGCATGTTTTATTTTAGCTGTTTTGGCTATGCATTACTATGACCTCAGGCAGGGTGAAATCTGTGAAAAACGTGTATATTAATTATTTTTAAATAAATGCACATTGTGCTCATCTTACAAGGGCTGAAAATCTGCTTGTAGTAATTAAAAGTTAATTTTCAAAATGTACAGGTAATTTCACAGTAAATATAGTCCATGTATGCCATAACTGCATTTAATTTTGTGACCCCATGAACCAACAACACACAGAACATTCACCTATTCAGCCTGGTAGCCATGATGCCCCTAAGTGGTCCTCAGGAGAAAAAAAAATGTTTGTGGTGTCCAGAATATCCTTTTAGTTTTGCACTGGACTGTGGCTAATGTGGCAAAGTGTATGACCACCAATTAGCAAATTGCATAATGGCGACTCTGTCTCAAACAGCATATAAAGAGCAATAAAAAATGAACAAAAGTGTGTAGATAAAACAATACTAGATTTAATCTTGGCTATACTCTTCTCCCCATAATACAGAACACCTGCAAGTGGCTTTAATAAAGGATGTGGTAACGTGTATTTTAGGGAAGTGTCTCACCGCAGCAGCTCCTGTTTGCGTGCGCGGTTGTGAGCACTCAGGGCCTTTAGCTCTGCCTGTCTCTTCTGAAGCTCGGCCAGAACCTCATCCTCCGAATCTCCCCCTGTACCTTGACGCTCCTCTGAGTCCAGCAAGCCCTGAGACACCAACTCCTCCTTAATACGAGCCTCCAGCGAACGGGTATGAGGTACACTGCAGGAAGGGAGAGGACGAGAGTATAGGAACATTGTACACGTTTACCTTTACTGTAACATCATTCAGCTGTCTTTGTTTATATGACAAAATCTTGAATAAACTGTATAGAATTATTAAAAAGCTGACTTCATTTTGAGAAGGCTTAAGTCTAAAAATGTAAGTTTAAGATCACTTTACCCAAAAATATCTGTGATAAAGCTAATCCAGTTACTTTCATGTGAACCCACATTTGGAAAATCAAGAGTTAATACTTTCAATTATACTATTCAAATGTAATTACTTGGTTATTGAGAGTTTTTGGAATCTAGTTACACAGTTAATTCTTTTTCACATTTAATCTGCGTATCAAAAGGTGAGAGCCTGGCTTTCTAGTGGTTTGTTTATTTTTTTTTGGAAGGAGATCACAAATGGATGTCTTTCTCCAAACTCTACAACCATTTGTATTAAATCAGAGACAGAAAAATATCCATACCATCTTCTACCAATTTAACGTTTATAATCAACAGATTTTCTACACTTGCTTTAATGATAAATAATTCATTTTAAACACACAATGTTATTCTCATAAACTGCAATGTATATCATGGAAACAGTGAGGAATAAGTCCATTATCCCTCCACTTTTCGTTACTTTTGCACCCACTCCTTTACTCAACACGACATATGATTGTCGTATGCCATATCTTCTGAACACAGAAAAGCTTCTGGATATTTTTACCTGAACGCTTTTCCTTGGCTGCGAGGTGATGTTCCAGCCCCATCATCCTTTACTGGCATGTCAGGGATGGGGGAATCCTCCATAGGGGATATGATATTCTCCTAAAAGGGAATTCAAACATTCATTGACTTAGCCATTTTTCTTATATGATGAGTGTACTACTGTGACAGTGCACCTATATATATGATATAGTTCTCAGATGGAGCTTTTAATGAATTTCTTTTAGCACTGCATTATATTATACACCAATCAGCCAAAACATTAAAACCACCTGCCGAATACTCCGCATAAACCCCCAGGCCACTACACTCCACAAGACCTATGAAAGTGTGTGGTTTCTGCAACAAGACATGATTCTGTAAGCAAGTCCTGTAAGTTGTGAGATGTGGGCTCTATTGATTGGACTTTTTTGTCTAGTTTGTCCTATTGCTGATTCACCTGTTATTCTTCCTTGAAACACTTTTGGTTGGACTACTGGATCAGAGGAACACCCCACAAACCTTCCATTCTGGAGATGTGACCCTCATTGTCAAAGTCTGTCAGATAATTTCGCCTATTTTTCCTGGTTCCAACATCAACATTAAGAACTGAATGTTCACTTGGTGTCTCATTTATCCCACCCCTTCAACACATGACCAAAGAAGCTACGCTATTCCCTTCCCTCTCTCAATGCTTTTAATGCTGTGGCTGATCAGTACATATACACACGTATCTGACCTCCACTAGAGCTTGTAAGAGCCGTTGTGTGAGAGGGCCAAAGGGGCAGCCGTCCTCTGGCGGCTCATGTTGGGATTCAGACTTCTTCAGAAAGGCATCCACATCTACACACATCAAAACTGGTTAATCATGATAAGGAAATGCCTTTTGTCACAGACAAAGCAAAACAAATTTAAAGGCCAACAGAAAAACAAATATAAAGGCCAACAGGAGTGTTAAAACTACATAGAGCTTGGAATTGGACTGAGCAAGATGAAGTGTTACTGTAAGATCCAGAAGTACCTTTGGCATCTATCTCTGAGAGTGGACCCAGGATGCTTTTCTTCTTGTCGTTGGCTCGAGCTCCCTCTCTCTGCTCCTCCAGGAGATCCTCTTGGGCCCAGCGCTGAGAGTAGTGCTTCCCCAGAGCAGGAATCTGCCACACACAGACACATTCAATTTAATATGAATTTAGAGCAGTCTTTCCTTCGCAATGTTAAATGAACTGGACATAGTAGCATTTCTGTGGTGAAAAAGTCATGTCTCTGATAATGGTGAGAACTGTTCGTTTTCACACAAATGGTGAATGTGTCAAGATTTCCAGTTGACTTCAATTGTCTTGCAATAATGACGTCACCTTGAAGTGCTCTGCTTCATCTTCAGGAGGTTTAAGAAGCTCTTCAAGAACTCTAATTTCTTCATTGGTGATGTCTGCACAGTAGGGTTCCACTGAGGCCCAGAATCTGACACACAAACAAATTATAATTATTAATGCATGCACATTTAAAATAAAAATGATACAGCAAATGTTTCATTCATGATCTAAATTAGTCTTTTAATAACTGAGGAAACCTGTTTGGTGCGTCGTTTTTGGGGTTGCGGGGTATGTCCTGCGGATCTTCACTGAATTCGTATTCCGGAACTTTGGGTTGCTGGATCTTGGTTTTGGGTCTGCCCGGGCCAGAACCAGGACCATGTCCTGGCTTAACTTCCTGCTTTTGTTTCTTAAGCTTGTTATGGCGAGGGGAGGGTGAGATATCTGCATCCTTACTCAGTTTTAGAAACCTTTTGTCACCTTTTTTGTCCTGCCAGTCTGTCAGAATCTGTTAAAAAGATACTTTGTTAGTAACACATTTTTATTTTGACTTATTGGCCATTTTATGATGATAACCTACCACATAAGTCCACAATTAACAGTACAGTGTTGACACTAAGATGGTAGTGGTGTGTTAGAGTGCAGGGAACATGCATGAGTATATCAGGCACAGTAGTATCACTGGGAGTTTTAGAGTGCTCAAGCAAAGAACGTCTCTGTGGTCAAAAACTGACCATTGATGATAAACTAATAGACCCTACAGATTGTGTATCAAAAGAATTAGAAGCTGCAGTCTCTAAAGGTACACCAGCCTGATACAGTCAAGGGATGGAAACAAAGGAAAGAGAGAGAGAGACCTGGAAACTTAAAGAAAAGGAGGGAATTAGATAGATAAAAGGAAAGAAAAATATATGTTCTTATGGAAATTAATTATTGCCAATTAATTAAAGGTCTATGTGCTTTTAGGCCTTTGTATGACCCCCAAAGAGGCTTTATGCTTCTTGAACTTTGTATGGCCCCAAATGATGCCCCAAGCGACAAATAATGTACAATTTATGGTAAGGACAGCCACACTTAAGGATAATCAGGAAGGTGAGATTGTGACATTCTATAAATTAAGCATACAGATGTTTGTGGAACATATATCCCCAGATAGGGAGATTTTTTACTGTACTAGAGGAACAACTATAAAAGAGTCAGTGATGATACAGACTTGATTCCACACTGCAGCCTGCATATATTTTTTTGTGATTTCTTATCTTTCGTTGATTTGAGTCAACCTTTTTTCACAACAATCAAAAATAATAATAATAAGAAGAAGATGGGCACAGCTGAAATAAACAGCCTGTTCAACTTCCTCACCTGTCTCTGTTCTTCCAAAGCCCTGAGGCGACGACTTGCTGATGACAGGAGAGTTTCCAGCTCCAGCTGCAGTGTGTCCAGCTCCTCAATGCCAATGCCATCATCCTCAGAACGGCCCAACACAGCTGTGTAGCGTGGACACACTTTCACATGCTCCACTGGTTTAAAGTCATAATATTTGAGTGGCGGACAGTCCTTCAGTTCACTCATCTTCTCTGTTACAGACAACTGGAACTGTGAGGACAAAACACACAACACTCAACATCAGCACCCTCCCAACCTAGTCACGAATAACTAGATTATTTCCTACATTCTGCAATTCTTACCAGCATTTCAATGCTATGGGCATTTGAACACTGTTCTCTAATGCAGATATTCAAAATGGAAAGGTGGTCTGTTTAGAACACCCGTGTAACATTTATGTGAAATAACTGGTTAGATTAAGTAAAATAAAATTATAGAAAATAAAGCCTCGTTTTAATGAATTATTTGATGTACCAGCTAAACAAAACACCGTTGGTTGAGTAAGGGGGCTATACAGGTATATGAATGTGTCTTACTATAAATTGTTGATACTGACAGAAGTGTTTCATTGAACGAAGAAACGCAGGCTAACTGGCCGCTGAACACACAAGACCAGTGCTATTGGTATCCTGTGAGTTTATGTAATTTTAGTTGACGTCCTGGCGGTTAATCTAGTCCTATCTCTGAGTTACAGACACTGTACATTCATTTTTTCTTCTTATCGAATGATATTCAGCTCTGCATTTAGCATGTTAGCAAGCTCGTCCTAGGTGGCGTGTTTTAAGCAAAAAAAACCCGAGCACAATCCCTTTGTAATTCCACATATATCAACCTACCTAGATTTTAAACGTGTATGCACGTGTACGCCATAGGAAGCTACAACTCGGGTATGTACATTGGCTAACCCAGCCAAGAATTTATTCAAAATATCCACATTATTATTTACCTCCGAGAAATGGCATCCATTACGGACAGTTCCATTTAGAAAAATTGAGACCAACTCTGCCTTCAAAGGGAACGAATTAACTGTTGGTTTTAAGTAATGTACACTTAATGGGCAATTTTACGCGGAGCACGTGCTTAATTAGATTATATATGTTTTATTTGCTCTTTCTTACTCTAAAAAATCCCCCCAACCACGAATCTCAAAACTGACATGTTTAAAATGGTACAGTCCTGACCCAGCCGGGAGAGAGCCCTGATTCAAGCAATGCATTAGGAAAAATAACACACGAACAATTTCATGTAATCATTAATATTCGTTGGGAGGTAGAAAGCAGCGAAATAAAGAATTCGGTGAAACTACATTATTTAAAATAAAAAACTCAGCTGGACGGACTATTTGCCATATAAGGAAGAAAAATCGAATCAAGGTAAGTTTGTCTGGACGAAATTATTACCGTAATGTTAATAAAAGTATAGACTTCGCGCCTTCAAATAACCCTGCCGGTCAGATATCAATATTGCCTTGCATTGTAGTAAGGTGCAAATGGTATTTAATTTTCTAAAAAATGTATCCACAAATACACAATTACTTTTGATATGTGTTTATGTTGCGTGGTAGATGGGAACGAACCCTGTGCGCCGATAGTATATGTATTAAGAAAAAAAGGAGCACGAAGGGCTGCAGGCGTGGCGCAGAGACTTCCGCCTTCCTCAAAAGCCTCTAAAAATGGTGAGAGATTTTCCTCTTCTTTATCAAAAAGTGACATTGTTCTGTGTTTATGTCGATTGCCAGAATTAATTAAGATAAAAATGAAGACCTGAGCACTCTCGTCTTGCTTTATAAACAGACTTAAAGCTTTTAAAATGAGCGAAACAGTGGAAACATCCGTGTTGCTGGCTAATGCTTAAGCTAAAGCTGTTACTGTACATTTCTGATCAGTTTGAGTTCTAACACAGGATTTGTCTACAGTAGTCTGGGAGTCAAACAATTTTTACAAATTCTAGAGAATACTACAGGCGTTCTAGTGTTTTGGTTTGTTGTAGATGTTTCATTCATACCCATGTTACCGTGTTGTGTGTTGAGAAGACTGTAAATGGTGCCACTGTGTGATAAATGATTCATGACAAACCTGCATAAACATGAACTCTCAGTGAAATCTGCAGGATTGACATTCTTCCTGTGCCAAATTATCTTTAGTTGATTATCATATTTTTGGTTATATTATTACGATATAAAACGCACATACAACTTTATTCTCAGTTAAATCTACAAAAATTCAAGTATTTCTTTTGCACCAGATTTATATAGTGAATATCTTGTTTTTGGTCCTATTACTACAACAAAATAAGCATAAACCTGCATAAACCTGTTTTCTCAGTGAAATCTGCAGAATGGGCAATAATTCTTTCACTAATTTTTCTTTTGTTGGTCATATGTGTTTTGTCCTACTTTTATGATAGAAATAAATTAATAAGCATGTATTTTTAGGTGTTTATGCATTTATATATTTTTATGTCTTAAGTGTACTTTTGGTAAACATTCTTTTCTTCTACTACTATGATAAAAACCTGCAAAAGCCTGTACTCTCAGTGAAATCTTCAGAATTGTTGCACCAAATTTTCTTTTGGTGATCATGTCATATTTTTGGTCATATTGATAAGATACAATTCCTCTCAATATAGGTATGATTAAAGCATCCCATCAACAATGTCTCCACTTCAGTTTCTGTCTACAGAAAAATCAAGCTCAGATTAAAACATGTCTTCTAGTGTGTAGAGCTGTATGTTATGGACAAAATATAAAAAAAATGGCTTTCAGGATATTTAAGAGCCCACATCATCACTATAATCAAATTCATTGCCCCATTCTTGCAGTCTAAATATGGAACAAAGCCTGTATTTAAATAATAATTTTGTGGTGTCAGGAAATCAACACAGTTAAATATATTTTCTTACTCGCACTACAGTAGTTTAGCCCTAGCCATAAGAAGGCTATTCAGGATATTAAAGGGCCCATATCATCTTGTCTGCAATTTAAAAAGGCTCTGTAAATATTATTTCAAGTGGTACATTTTCTCCCCCTATCCATACCGTATACATATAGAAAATAATTTACAAAAAGAGCCTGTTATCAAGTCATAGTTTTGATATTGTCTCAGACCGAACACATTTCAATGGATCTCCCTACTAGGATAAAGCAGTTTAACTCTGTCCATTTAATGGTGAAAAATGAGACTCAGTAACACTCCTGGAGCTTTGATTGCTCAGCCTCTCAGATTGTTGGACGGTTTCAAATTTCATCTTTGTGTGATATCAGTATTGCAGATACTAATGTTGTGATAAAAATAATAGATGTTATATTGTGCAGCAATGCTGAAGTCGAAATCAATAGAACATGAATTTTAGTCATAATGGATATCATTAATTTTCTTTGCAGTAAGATGTATGATCAAAAGTAAATACTTTTCATTGTGGCACAATGTGACCTGCATTTATAGTATCTGGTACAAGTCCTGTCCACTTTATTAGTTGAAACCTAATAATTTGACCAATTATTTTGAAATTTATTTTTAGACGGCAACTTTGCGGCCATACCTGAACGCTGTGCGGGCCACCCTGCAAGCCGCCCTGTGTTTGGAGAATTTCTCCTCTCAAGTGGTGGAAAGGCACAACAAACCAGAGGTGGAAGTACGGTGAGTCACCCTAGATCACCCTCTGAGTCACATGAATGAGCTAAATTCAGTAAAGCTTTTGATTCTGTAAATGTTTTTGTGATGGATTACAAACATTATTTCTCCAATTTGTTCCTCCTCACAGAAGCAGCAAAGAGTTGCTGTTGCAGCCCGTGGTAATTAGCCGCAATGACAAAGAGAAGGTTCTCATAGAGGGCTCTATCAACTCTGTGCGGGTCAGCATCGCCGTTAAACAGGTCAGAAGTTCTGTTCTCTGCTGAGTAATCTGTAATCATGTACTGGATCTGAAACGTTGCCTTATTCTATAGATTATATTCTATAAATGAAATATAGTCTTTTTGTATGACTGTTTAATTTACTTTTCACCGATTATGATAAAAAATAATACTTTAGCAGCATTCCCCTGATTTGGTAAAATCACACCAGTAAATACTGAGCCTTGGCTAAATTCTGCTTTTCTTTTCAGGCGGATGAGATTGAGAAGATCTTGTGTCATAAATTCATGCGTTTCATGATGATGAGAGCAGAGAACTTCTTCATCCTGCGAAGGAAACCTGTAGAGGTGAGATACAATGGGCAGTTTAAGGAAAAAAGCATGAATAGATCATTAAAAGAGAGTTCCAACGATATTTTACCATTCCTGGAGTCATAAAGTGTGTTTCTTTTAAATGGTTCATAGTTGGGGGGGGGAAGCCAGTCTTTCTGAAATTAATGTAATTTAAAAACACATTTAAGGCCAAAACCTACTCAGAACTTTTCTAAACAGTGTCTAAGACATCAGGGAAAATCAACACTGAAAATAATTTAATGCAGTAATTTTGTGTAGAAATATTAGAGGCATTAAAAAGCTGGTTTCTAATTGTGACTTGCATTATAAGTAATTAATTGTGACAACATTTGTACAAATGTAAATTTTGATGGAGATTCAGTCAGTGACAAACTCTGACAAACTCTGATTTGGAAGCTATAAAGCAATTAACAAATAGAAATTGACATGGATTTGTTTGCACAGTGTGGACAGTATTGTTTTTATTATTGTATATCAAAGTGTCCACTAAACAACCACATACAACATAGAACGGCAGAGCTAGACTGCACAGAACTGTTCATTGCAGCTGTGTGTGCCCATGTTATCTCTTCTGTGAGACTCTCTTCTAACACCGCTTTGCCACTCTCTGCTTCCAGGGCTACGACATCAGTTTCCTCATCACTAACTTCCACACGGAGCAGATGTACAAGCATAAGCTGGTGGACTTTGTCATCCACTTCATGGAGGAGATCGACAAGGAGATCAGTGAGATGAAGCTGGCCGTCAACGCCCGTGCTCGAATCGTCGCCGAGGAATTCCTCAAAAATGTATGTTTCTTCTATTTGTGTTTATTTTTTCGAATACCGAGTGGGATGTCTGAGCTAGCTGAGTTTTTCATTCGATTTTAAGGAAGGTGTGATTAATTGTTCAGCCCACTGTTGCTTATAGTGGTTCAAAGTTTTGCACTATCAAAATGCAAAATAATTGTCAGTGTGCATCATGGAGAATCTGTATCATCCCACTCTTGCTGGTGAACAATAGGGCATTAACGACTTCAGATTTTTGCAGATCAGCTTATTTGTCAATAAAGTTGAATTTGAGTTGAAGCATTATTTATGATGTCATCACACATATGACTGTGGTGTGGCTCGGGACTGTGTTGTCTGCTAAAAAAGATGTAAGATTTCTTTGAAGCCTTCACATTGTAATGCAGACATTTTTTTAACGATTAAATAAACAAGAAGATCTTTTTAAAGCTACATTGCTCCTCTGGACTGGATGACTCTCCACAGTGCTAGCACCACCCATGTTGGCTAGTAGATGCCATTTCAGATGGCTGTGCATAACGTCGGAACTGTTAATGTGTTTTAACACACGACTTGCAGATTGTGCAGGTCACCATGATGTTTGTGTAGTCTAGAGCCAGGTTTCTCAATCACTGGGCTGAGAAGGCTTTTGATTGGGCCACTAATCTATAATAGAGAATTGGTCTGCAATTGGTTATTTAATCTAAAAATGTGGCCATTTGACAGTTTTGATTTAGTGCTGACTTTAAAATGTCGAAGCATTAATGTCATGCGAGCTGCCAGCTGATAATAGGTGATTGATGAAGAAGGTAAATGGTAATGTTCTGGCTACTGCTTGATGTGTTTCTGCAGTCTTTCTTTAACATGTACTTTTGCTGTTGCAGTTTTGAGGACGTGTCTCCCGTGAATTGGCCGTCGCTGTGGTTCCCATGGAGAGCATGCGAGAGAGAGAGAGAGAGAGAGAGAGAGAGAGAGAGAGAGAAAGAGATCGCGGCATCGCAGGCTTTTAAAGCTCAGCAGACAAAAAGAGTGGAGTTTATATTCAAGAGGGAAAAAAAGGACCAAAAGTCCAGCCATGCGATGCCGTATGCAGTGTCCCCCTTTGCCTTCCGTCTTCTGTTAAAGGTGCTTCTTGTTCCCATTGATAATTTGTATATTTAAACAAAAAAACTTTATTATCCCCATTTTTCTGTTCAAAGTATAAAAACACAAGGTCAAGGCAGGTCCTTAAAAAGTATTATCCAAAATTAATATTGATGGGCACAGGAAATACTCTTAACAAATTGTAAAATCTACAGTGACTTGTAATTTGTTTGTCTTTTATATACATGTACTCCAAGTGGTTTTTTTTTTTTTCTTTTTCTTTTTGTTTTTGTTATAAAAAAGAAATCAAAACTTAATGTTTGTGGCATCAAGAAAGGAAACTGAAAAAGATGGGTGTTTATATTTTGACACAGCCAGCCTCCAATGTAATTATAGGTGAAAAGAAATGACTGCATAAAATGTAATACTGATGGTAGTGATAAAACCAATAAAATTATATTGCGCTTTCTGTAGCCCAGAGGAGTCATTTCTGAAAAGAGCCGAAGGAAGAAGGCACTAAAGGCCTTCGATGTTGGGTTGAACCCAAAGAACTGTAAGAATTGGTTTTACTGGATTTAAATAAATGTTGAGCAAAACTACCGGTTACCACAGGAAACAATTTTTAGAATGTGCACACGAACTATTTTTACACTGTACAAGAACGACTATATGAATCATTTCCTTCCTCTTTAGTAAAGTTGGTCAATTCAGCAATGGGTAAGACCAAGTCTAATGCAAGTCAGCCAGGAGTTCCATCAATTTACCATTGTTTTAAATAGACTAACATTGAAATCACTTCAAGTTCTAGCACTTCTGTTATTCTGTAATTTAGAGGTGAAGTCATTCAGTGGTTGAAATCATTATAGAGAAACTTGCCAACCAGTAGCAGTTTTATTTTCTATCCAAACCCATTAGCGTAATGTGGAAAAGGACAAGATAGTGGCAAAAAATTTGTTTTCATTTAGGACTATTTTGATTTAAAACACTATCATATAGTATGTAAATAAGTTATAGTATGTAACTTAAATATTAAAACTATCAAAACTATTACGCCTGCGGTGAACATTCAAATCTTCATGAAATGTCTGCTTTGTTTTGAAAACAAAGCAGACTTGCTATTAGGGTTTAAAATTGTGTATGCAGAATGCAGAAATGAATCTCTAAAATACACTTGTCAGTAAGACACTTAAGGACAATTATATTGTTCCAAAGTTTGTTACAATAAGAACCAGTGTATGATTACACATAAGCACTTTTCTCCCATCTTATACACACACAAATCACTTTCAGGGCATTTACAATTTTGGGGTATGTTTCACTATGTTTTATCTTAAAATAAGGTCATAAAAATTATGTGACGATGATTTTAAAGCAATTCATCACAGTAATAAATAATCAAAATAGTTTCATTTAGGTGGAAAGCAAAAAAAAAGACTGAAACCCATAAACATGTAAAAGGCAAAAAAAAATGTATATACTGTGTGTGGACGATAGATTCATGCCATCTGTACTAACTCTGGTGAAGAACAGAGGACCACCCTGTCACACTCACACACACAGACAAAACCAGGTTGTGCTAGGCATCCCTCAAAGAAACAGAGAGACAGGAATCAATTGATGACACAACAAGCACAATACTGACACAAAGCAGTGCAAAATACACAGGAAACCTGCAGACCCCATATATACTCTCTATATCACCAATAACCCCCCAATGTACGTCCCTCATACAGTACATCCTCTGTATATTACATGTTGCCCAGGTTTGCGACACCTCCCAAACCCAAAGGTAAAACTGAATATAAGCAGATTAAAAGGGGATTTCCATCAACTTTACAGATTTTTCACAATGTAAATCAAGTGCACATAGTCATCTAGAAGAACAGACCACTCTGTAGAATCTTGCCAAAATTGAACAACATATCGGATTAATATTTCACTGTAGAATAACTTGCACCATATACGTGATGCCTGGTTCCATTTACCTCCACCATAAAGAAATTTTAGTCAGTGATTCCCCCCAATGAACCACACAAAACCCTTTCAACCAATGACGTAGGCAGAAATTTTGTAAAATTAGTGGAGCTTCCCTTTAAATGGGCTATAAATAATGGAATGATGGTGCTAGGTGTGCAAGCAGTGTCCCTAGTCCCAGAGCTCCTCCACTGAGGAAATGTGCATATCAGGCTTTGTAGTGTAAAAGTACTGATCATGTTGGATGAAAAATGTCCCAGGGGATGTGATTTCAAAAGACAAACATCAGTGTCCATTATTAATCGGTTTTGGTAGTAATGCTGACCTAGGATCAGTTTCTACCAGTCACTGGCCATTTTATCAGAAACAACAATATACTGTAAATAATTACAGTAAGCAAGTCTAGAAAGCATGTATGTGTGTGTGTGTCGGACTTGACTTATTGACCATAGCCCATCTGTGGCGCAATTTATCAGCATCATGGTCATCATTGGGATAAGACTGACACTTGACCACCACTGATTATGACTGCATCATTTTTTAGGTTGAGAGACTAAAATATCCAGCCAACAGTGGTTCAAACTGACTAGTGATCATGACTAACATCATCTAATGTGTCTCTTAACTGCACATGAACAATGTGGAATTACAACCTAAGGAATTCAATTAAAAGGGCCTGTAAGTATACCATAATTGAAACCCCACAATCTTCTGTTGTGTGTGTGGTCTACCACTGAAATAATATCTGGGCAGTATTTCTGATAAAATGGCCAGGGAAACCTACAAGGAGGGTAAAAACACAAAAACAAACAAACAAACAAACTGGCAGCTCAGTGTATATAGCAGTGTGTCATATATGAGTCCAGCAGGACAAATCAACAGGGCAGTGCAGTCTGGAATTGTAAGTTGCCAATGCTCAGGAAGCCAAGTTGAGGGAATGGGTAAGTGATCAGGCGGGGGAACCCAAAGTCTTTGTTTCTGAGGCGCTCAGAGGTCAGGGGGTCCCTGTAGCGCAGGCAGTGAGGCCAGCGAGAGTGGACGGCTGAAAGTCGGTGTCAGAGGTGAGGCGGTACAGTCAGCAAGGCGTCTTCTGTTGTCCGGTGCACATTAACATTCTGGAAAAGATAACACAAAACAAGCTCATGGTTACTTAAACATCTCAAAGAATCGTCTCCCAGCTGATCTACAGACAGGCCCCTTGGATAGATCCCCGGTACTGGGCCCTTGGTATTAGGTCCTTGGTGCTAGGCACCCAGTGGCAGGTGAAACGTATTTGGTCCAAAATCTAAACTGGAATGGCACACAGTGAGAGATATCAAGTTGTCAAGATGTTGAGGTTCTCTTTGGGAGTGATGAGGATAGATAGGATCAGGAATGAGTTCATCAGAGGGACAGCTCAT
>JBBKCR010000128.1:12766726-12777982 GCA_037577295.1 Ladigesia roloffi | reverse complement strand
ACACACACACACACACACACACACACACACACACACACACACACACACACACACACACACACATACAAACACACACATTAAAATAATAAGAAACAAAAACTTACTCACTAGCAACATGTGATCCAGTTTGACACTAAAACACACACTGAAACACAGCAATAACTAAAGTCTTATTCACACTCTTCCAACCAGATGAAAGCTCAAAATACTATAATGGTTGATAGTTTTAATAAAGCTGTGATTAAGTTAACAATGTATTAAATTAGAAAAACTGCTTGCCTTATGCTCTTTAACATTTACTGACTGGCAGAGCCAGACCAGTGTGTACATTTCACAGCTGGAATAGATTTTCAGGGGCTAAAAATAATATTAGTTTATATAATTACATATTTAAATTTTAGATTTCGTTTACTGCAAGATCTGTTTTGTCTGTTCCCAATCACAATGAAATATAGCTGAAACTCAATTTGAAAAAAGAAAAGTAATTTCTGTAACTGAGGTGGAGCTACTCAATCTCTTTTTTTATGTATCATTATCATTACAGCACAAAAAACAATTATCTAAAGCAAGATATTCTAATTCTAAAGGTTAGGCTTAATACACTTTATATACCTGTATTTCATTTACACTAACTGGGATCTCATTTACACCCACTATCCAAACAGTAAAATAAATAAATTAATATTATGATATTAATATATACTTATTATTTATGAGCAAAAAATTGGCAGTATTTAGGTGAAACTGATACCACAGATCAGCAGCACTAGAACTTCAGGCAAAGTAAGACTTGGACAACTAAGTCAAAGGGTTCTGACTCTGAAGAACTGTAATGTTGAAAGCTTTATCACACCAGTGGAACCTTTAAAACCCAAACGGATGAGGGGATGAGTGTGAACCAGACTTGAGTTATAAGGCAAATCCAAGAAAGCCTAGATTCAACAGATTATAAAACTATGAAAATCCTGTCAACATCTTAAACATCTACACTTGCTTTCATTTCAAGTTACAAGATTTCCCTTCAAGACATTCCAGTCTGCAGCAAATTCAGCAGGATACACATTTTGGAAGTGTTGGAAGGTCTTCAAATTATGGCACATCAATCATAAACAAAGAAAACAGAAAAGCCACTAAATTAACAAGTCAAATGATATTCAGTCTAGACGATACAATCACAGACATAAGTCACACACGAACAGACAGAGAAAGCACAAAAAGCTTAAATGAGTCAAACAGCTTTAGAAAACTAAGTTAAAGACCATGAAAGCAGATGAACATCCTGAGGGTCGTCCCGAGGCGTGTAACAGGAAAAGAAAACAATTGTATATAATTACTTAAAATAACTATAAAAAATGTATTTGTGTGTGTGTGTGTATGTTCGGATGTGTATGTGTGTGTGTGTGTATGTGTGTCAGCGAAATCAGTATTAGTGTCAGTGTCACTTTCAGCGGTTTTAAGGCTTTAAAGTGAAAAACCCTCTTTCATTGTGATAAAGCATGTGACTTATTGCTTAGTTCAAACTTTGATGTTCAACCAAATATATATTTTATTTTGTATACAAATTTAAAAACACTTCTCCACCAAGCATTTGCAACTTTTTAACATAACAACAAAATACCTGACTTGAGTTCACCGTTCAAATAGTAAGATAAAATATACTTTAACAGACGACAACAGTTGCTTAGCCGCATACATTTCCTCATGCATCTGCAAAACTTTATACATCATTCGCATGATATGTGTACTCATACTTCCGATATTGAATCTTTTATAACGGCTGTAATTGTGGCTCAGCCAAACATATTTTTAAAGGACCAACAAACAGGTACATAATAAGTGATGTTGAAGGTTAAAGTTTTTAAAGTATGGATTAAGTCCTTCCTATTTATTTCTCTTTAACTAAAGATTCTTATACAGTCTAAGAATAAAAGCTAAACCTGTGTTTGTCAGTGCTGGTGTGAGCTGGTGTGTTGTATCTGTGCATGAATGTAGAGAATGTCTACAATGTCTCCCTCATTCGCACTGGCTCAATTGATTGGTCGGGGATTCTTCTGGAATGTTTTAAACCCACATGGCAACACTAGAGGGTCTGTGTATGAGAATGCAAGGTGAGATAAGCTTAATCTTTAAATGGTTTTTAATCAACTCTTCTTATTTGACATTATTTCACAAAGATTGTGCCTTGATATGTAAAGAACATGATTTAACCCTGCTGAAGAATTTGATTTTCTGTGTTTCCAACTATAATTTTGTACAATCCATCCATTAATTGGTACATATTTCACACTTTGGTGGCCTTTCATTTTTCCTCTGTTGAAAGAAGAAATTGTAATGAAAATTTAAGGGGTGAATTAATTATATTCTAGCTTAGAAACGATCACAGTACCGCCAATAATAAAGGCAGCATTTTGGATGTGACTTTATCATATTTATAGTAATAGACAACAAGGATAAAATGTCAAAACTTGAATGCAGTGACCCCTGAGAAGCTGGCTTGTGACTGAAAGAGTGTGTCATCCTTCAGAACTTGTAAGGAATCTAGCAGCTCTTTAAATAAAGGCCTAGACCACAGCAGACAAAACAGTATCTCAGAGTAGACAGATAATTAGCAGCAGGGTGGAAACAGATGCTTTCATTGCATAAGTGCTTTGTAGAAATGTGCTGAGTGTCTGTCAGGGAAGGGAAAAATTCAGTTACACTAAAGGGGACTGACCAGGGCATCTGCTGGACAGAGGGTTTAATGACTCTCAAGGCTTGAAAGTACTGTTTCTTTTGAACCATTTGAATTTAGAAGTTCTGTATGTGAGTGTTCTTCTCGGTTCCTTAATATTAAAAAAGGATTTAAATATATAATGCGCATCCTGTGACAATTTTAAAGCATCTTGGCATCTCTGACCTGGCCTTGTCCTAGAGAAATTGCATTCATTTTTTTGGAAAACTTCATGGTGTCGGCAAATTTGTAGAGGTCAGCGGCAGGGTCAGTGCCGGGAGACAGCACAAAGATGAGAGGAGTGGATGGAGAGGACTCCTTAAAGACCACAGACAGGTCAGATGTCTGAGGAGAGAAGTGGATAAGAAAGAAAAAATGAGAGGTGGGAGTCTATCAGGCCTTTACAGCATAGGCAACAGCATGGGCAACATACAGTATACATTGTATATTATTGTATTAACTAAATGTACTGTTACTGAATTTGAATGTTTATTGCTCTTCTCCATCTTCTTAAGGTTCACTCATTAATAATCACCACTTCATCTATTAGAACACAACAGGCTATTCGTAAACTGATATTTGTAAACCTTTTGTAAATTTGTCTTCATTTTGATTTGCTGCCCCTCTCCTTCTAAATTCATTGTAAACGCTCTGTTGTTGTCTGAATATGTAAATAAATCGCTGTTGTGTTGGTTAAATGTGTTGGTTTTCAAAATGAGACAATTCTAAATGCTTTAAGTTAACATATAGGGACCGTATAGACTAGGAGTAAATGGTGGTACATTTTGAAAAACTATTTACATACTACGTTAGCTCTATTATGACAAAAGTAAAAATAGTTTGCCATTGTCTTAAAAAAAAAAACAGAAAATTTGTGAAAAATTATTCTGAATCCATACAATTTTCAATGCTGTCAGTAAATTTAATGGAAAATTAATGAATAATGTAAATCCAGCTGTAGTAAAATGTACCTGAGGCTCAATAAATCGCTGCCCCAGATTTGCAGACACGAAGTCCTGCAGACCATGTGTGAGATGATCGACACGCAAACATCGCAACACCAGTAGCTTTTGGAAATTGTCCAGCCTGGTGTCCCACTCGCCCGGGAGAAGCTCTCTGTACAAACACACATACAGACACCCACAACATAAAAACACAACAAACACAAACGAAAATCAATAAAACTTACACACTTTCAGTCATGTCCTCTGTGTGTGTGTTTATGTAAGGTTACCTGTGTGGCTGACTGCTGTCAAAGATCCTCTTATACTCAGCCTCATGTTTGGAGAAGGTGTCAGTCAGGCCTCTGAAATTCGGCAACATGTTGAGGGCCACAAGCTCCTGCCACGCCCGCTCTGATAACCAGCTGGATGACGGGTTGGGCAGCTGCTGCTGGACTGTTCCTCCAGACAGCATGTACTGCCATTCAGACTGGAGACAGGATATCCTGATCAGACTTGGATTGATATTCATGGAATTAGATATTTGTATTCCCTAACTACAGGGGACAGTCTCCCTGGAGTAACTTGGGGTTGAGAGTCATGCTCAGGGTCCAAATGGTGTTATGCTGATGGTAGGATTAGAACCCATGACCACTTGGTCCAAGTATCCTACCCACCAAGCATACAACTGGAGTGTTTTAATGTTTCTTAACTACACTTTCAACAGAAGGGATTCTTGAAGTATAATAGGCTTCATAAATAGATGAATGCAATATGCAGCACAAGTGTGTCGCACAGATTTTAGTGCTAAATAGAAAATGAACAATGACAAGAACTAGGTTAGAAATGGCAAGATTAAAATAGAGAGACAAAAAAAGATAACCATGTCTATCTTGTTGTCATTCATCATGATGCGGGCACATAAAAGGAAGGCAAACATGAGCTTGTGCTTTTCAAACAGGCTGCGGCACACGTTGCTGTAGAGGCTGAAGGTGAAATATTCATTGATGCTGACGATGCGCTGCTCCACTGTGTCTATAGAGGGAGATAGGGAGACAATCTATCACAATGGATCACCCACAAGATCTAATAAACATTTTAAATATAATGCTTTAATACTAGCAGAACAACAGCAGTGGCTTGGGGAATGGTTTTCCGAAAAGAAAACATCTAGTCAATGACCCTTTCAGGTAGTGACAAGTTTTGCATATGATGCTCACTTGGATGGTGAAGGTGTTACATTTAATTACCTGCTCGGTCTGAATTAGTGATGCCAGCCATGAAGATGCCCAGGAACCACTCGAGTGAGTACTGGTACATAGGGTCAACATTGGACAGGTCGGAAACACAGAAGAAAAGGATCTGTGTGCGCACAGCCACAGGAACATACTCCAGTCGTGTGGCATCGATGTCCCGCTCTGTCTCCTCAGCCACCATCACTTTAGCCTGCCATTGTTAAACAATGCAGCATTACCTACCCACAGCTGGGCACATCCTCACATAATTAGGTTACTTTGACAAACAAGATGTTCTACATATTTACCTTTCATTCTGTATTAATTACTTCAAACATAAGGATTTGGCAGCAAAAAAATTATTTCTCACCATGTATATTACAGGCACATTTATAGTGCTTACTGTAAAATGAGACTTCAAATAAATAAGTGAATAATAAGCCTCAGTTTAAGGGGATTAATAAACAAAGTCACTGAGAAGTTGTATTTTTACAAAGTTACTTCAGGCAAAGTTTAACACTTATTCAGACTGGAATATTTTTGCTCTATTTTACTGACTGACCTGGATCTCTCCAGCTTTTAGCTTAGAAGCTCCCAGTACTCGGATGAGCTCCTCATCATCCACAGGGTTTCCCTCAGATGAGCTGAGACGGAGCAGGATCTGATCCTCAATCTCCTTCAACTCCTGCTTCATGTGGGCATTACTCACGATCAGCTGATTTTTCGCCTCCTCCAGATCAGGCCTCTCCTCCGCCACCACCCGGCCCAGAAGCTGGTCCTCCAAACCACTGGTCATCAGTTTCACAATGATTACATTGAAATAATACTTGACTAACTCACAATTATTCCAGAACATACACTGAATGCACAACTGGAATACTAACAATGAAACGCTTATTTAAGTTGTTTTTTTCTCGCAGTGAGGGGTGGAGGCCCAATACGTTTCCACCAAATTTGGTCATTGCTGATTCTCAGCTTGGTCACATATTTGCTATTCAACTGGGACGATGGGAGCTAACAGGTTGAAAATTGCACTGATGCACATCTGTATTGTATCGTTTGTATTTTATGTGAATTAAACACTGTTCACAAACTGCATTTCAGACTATCCCCTGACTGACTATCTTCATTTACCCAGTACTATCCATTTCAATCATGTTTAGGAATTACTAGCTGACAACAAGCTTCTTTTGAAGATTTTGTGGTTTGTGAGCACACATGGTTGGTGATTACCTGGGTGACAGTGTGAAGTTAATGAGTGTGACCTTGGTGGATATCTCAGGTGAGTAATGTGGGTTGGGCAGCTTGGTGGTGATGTACATTTTGAAGTCATCATGATAGGGAATTACAGCATCTCCCAGCTTGAGTACAGTACTGCCCTGCTGCTTATATGTCTGAGGAACACGCAGACACACAAACACAAAGTAGACTTAACTTACACTTACAGTTACTAAACTGAACTAGAATGACTTAGAAACAGTAATTGTATTATTGGGAAAGTGTGTATACACAGTTCTAATTTATTCCAAATGTGCTGGATGGGGTTGAGGTCAGGGCTCTGAGCGGGCCAGTCACGTTCTTCCACTCTGAACTCATCCAGCCATGTCTTTATGGAGGTTGATTTGTGCACTGGGGCTCAGTCATGCTAGAATAAAAAAGGTTCTTCCCCAAACTCTGTCATGTGATGTTCCAAAATATATTGCTGGAGCATCAAGAGGTCTCTCTGAATTTCTGATGTTTCAAACAGCATTTTTTAAAATGGATTTTGCATACACCTTACACACCATTTGCACTTCATGTTAGTAAAAATGTTTTATAATATCTTCCATTATATGTTAAGAAGGCCTCTCCTTCCCTAAAAAATTAGTATTTTGGAGATAATATGCTCTTTTCTGAGAGTGAGGAAGGAGACAACTCGGTGATGTACATTAAATATTTGATTGGAGGAAGCATTAAAAAAGCTTATGTACCTGTCTCAGCAGAACTGGGTCCAGTGCTGGGTCTAGTTCTTCCCCTACATTCTCCAAAAGACAGGGCCTTCCAAATCTAATGGCATTTTCCAAACTGCGCAAGAAGTCCCGGTCACTCAGTTTCATCACGTCCAGTCCATTATCACGCTCCTGCAGAAGCAAAAAAAGATTCCACCAGTAACAGCTTCAAAAAGGCAAAATCGAAAGCTATATGTGCCGGTTAGAAGAGGGTAACTGAACCCAATCCATCGTCACCCACTGATTCATTCAAACATTAAGGCAGCAACTGTAATTTTTTTTAAGAGCTCAAAACAGTGTAGAAAATGACAATAATAGGTGTCCATTATGTGTGTGAAAGAGATGGAGCGCTGAATGGTAAACTTCTAGCTCAATCTCAGCTCTTACCTTGTTCTTGATCCACTTGTTGGCCTGGCCCTGAGGATCAATGAACAAAGCCCAACGCTGAGAGTACTGGCTAATGACTCCGTTTTCAACAGAAAGGTTATCCTTCGGCAGTCCTGCAATCTACACACACAAAATCAAACACACACAAACGCAACATTACATACAAAGACAGAGACCCAAATGAACATAGACACACACAAAACAAATAAATATATCAGCTCTATTAATGATTAAGATTATGTATGGAACTATGACCTGCCAGGAGCGGATCTTCACTTTGTCTCCGAGTGTGTCGATGAGGTTTGGCTCTGCTGTGTGAGGGACCTGATGATCCTTAAAACCACGCAGCCACTCCTCAACCATTGAGGCCCGATATTCACCCTGAGACAAAAACATTGACACGAGGAGGAAGATTTTGAGTTGTCATAGTACAAACTATGTAAATGCGTAACTACTGCTTTCACTTTTGCAGGGCAAATGGGGTATAAATTTTGTAAACTTACAGTAAATGGTCCAAGGTAAGCTACATATCCTGCAGACAGCAGCACATCTCCAGCTACATTGTCCACCAGATACTCCAAATGCTGCACCGTCTCACTCCAGCGCACCTTCTCATCAGCCAGACCCCCAATCAGCTACACACAAATATATTCATTCATGCATATACACATGGTTTTGGTGTAGGTAAGTTAAGATAACATTTTATTAGTCCCACAAGTGGGAAGTTTGTTTTGTGTATGTTATACAGGTCAGTTGGACTGATGTATGTTGAGGAGGTGATATAAATTGTTGTATACTGTCAAGTGAATTTGGACAGGTGTACACTTTTAAGGGAATTTGGACAAGTGTATAATTGACAGGTGGTTTGGACAGGTGCAGTGTGAGTGACAGATTAGACTAAGATCACCTTGTCTGCTCTGATCAGTCTGCTCTCACACAGCTGGCACTTGTTGTCCAGTTCCTCATGTTTGGCCAGGCAGTCATTGTATTTGGCCTGAAGTGTTGCAATACCCTCCTCCACTGCCACCAGCTTTTGTTTGGCCTCCTCCAGAATACGTTGGGTTATAGCCAGGTCCTCCTGAGCCTCAGCGAGGGCTTGCTACTCACATACACACACAGACATACACACACAGACATACACACAAACAAATATCTAATGACACAAATGCTGAAAGTCTCAACTTTGAGTTCTGAACTGCAGGGGGCAGCATAGCACTGATTATCATGATAGAAAATGGTACTCCACTGGGTACCACGAGTACTGGATCTTAAATTTGCTTGTTTAATGCCAGAATATGGCAATTAAAAAACAGACGTTCTCACTCGTTTGGGCTCCACAGCTTTGGCAACAAAGTGGTAGACATGCATGGCTCGAACCCACTGGCAGATGGACGTGCAAGCCTTGGACACTTTGGCAATGGAAGCCGGTTGGAACTCTTCGTTGTCTATGTAGGGCTGTACCAGTTTGATTACAGAGTCTGGGATATTGTCCTGGAGAAAACAAATACTAGCTGATTAAAATAAATAATTTTTTTGTAAACTTAGTATACAGTCTGTGTATCTGTGTAAATCTGACCTTTTCAAACTTAAACAGACTCTCCAGGAACCTGCCGGGATCCTGCAGAAGGCCTTTGCCAGGCTCCCAGTAGTCATCCACTTTAGTCCCAGGTTTCTCTCCAGCCACTTTCTTAGGTTTAATGCCTTTCATAATGCAGACTGCCTCAATGACCAGCTTCACTCCCTGAGGAGGCCTCTGCATTGCTCTGACCTGTACAGCACCACGAGAAAATCACTCTTGTTACAGTGCTAATATCTGTTGATGGGAACTGTGGGAATGTGCCTACAGATTTTTTGTGCTGGTTCTCAAAATTTGGTTTGTTGTCTTTCAGAGAGTACAGAGAACTTCAAGAAAAAAAGTGTATGTCACCAAATAAGCATATAGGGGGTAAATACAAGTTTGAGACTGTTTTATTCTGTTTTAATTTGTTAATGAAGCACCCATTTAAAATCACCTCTGTGACATCATTCTTGTTAAGAGATTTGAGGCTGGCCAGTGCTGCATCCAATGCAGGCAGGGCTTCATCTAGATCTTTCTGTGCATCTGAAGCAATGGCTCCAGCAACCTGAGCTTTCTCAGACGCTTTTGCTTCCTCAGCCTGCACTGCAACACGAGTCTCCTCTGCAACCACTGTGTCTTCCTACACACACAAAATGACCTGTTATGATCTTGACTCTGGCGATGATTAAGTTGGCAGTGACATGAGATAAACATATGAGTAATGCCTTAATTTTCTCCATAGTGATGTCAGTGTCTCTGGCTGCTTCTTCCAGGAGAGGCCGCATCGTCTCCAGCTCCTCCTGCATCTTACTCACATCCTCAGCTGTGCTCAAGAGCTGTACATATGTGTATGTGGGAACAAACACACACACACACATAATAGTCAAACTAATGGTTAAACTTGTTTTGATTTCTTAATGACAAAGATATAGATTTTATTTATTTAAATCTAAAAAATAACTACCAAACCAATCTACAAACTAACACTAAAGTGTCAATGTAAGTAACTACAGAAATCCCCAACATGTCCCAACATTGTCAATTTTTGTTTATATATATTTTATATATTATTTTCTTATTACATTTTTATAAACACATGGTATTTATGACTTTGTTATACAGTATCTCCTCTATGTGAATACACGTTTCTAATTTAATCTGACTTGCTTAAGAAAGAGTGTGCAGTGTATTGCATAATTAGAATCCAACTGACTTAAAAAGGTCAGTATCTCTTTTACAATTATTTAAAAATGTCAGGTGCACTTCTATTTTTTGTTTGTTCATTAATTATCATCTGTATTCATCTGTGTCCTAAGTTTAATGTTTCTGGGTATCTCCTTAGCTGCCTCTCACCTTGTCCAGTCCGGTCTTCATGCGCTGGCGAGCCCCATGCAGCTCCTGCTTTTTGCGGCCAATCAGAGTGGAGAAGATACTAAGGAGCTCCAGGTAGCTCTTGGGTGTGACGTAATTGTAGCGCGAGAGTTCAGCCCTGTACTGCTCACACTTACGGGCCACCATCTGGTGGATCTCCACACACATCACTGTCTAAATACACAAACAAACCCACATGTACAATCAGCAGATGAATAGCCTGCTTGTATTAAGTTATATTCTATATAGGCGCATACACACACTCAAACACACACACACATACACTTGTGCACACACTTTTACTCACCATGCCCTTTAGGGCTGCAGGGCTGGCATCCAACTCCGGCAGCTCGTTGAGGAATGACACAGCCACAGACTGCAGTGCCTCCTGTGGCCAAGCGCTGAACCAGTCAATAGTGCAGCAGGTGACAAGTGAGGGGAACTGACGAAGCCTCGCCCGGAACACTTCTCCTATTGGGCTTCAGAAAAGATAAGATCTTAGGTGGGCAAAAGTACGAAAAGACTTCATGATACCTTTATCCTTCACATTCAGAGCATACAATCTGATTAAAAAAACAAAAATGTTGCAATGCAGTCTAAAACTGGCGTACAGAGTATGTTTTCTTTATTTATGGCAGAACAATTTAGCGTGTGTATGCACTGTGACTGGGAGAAAAGTAGAGGTTCAGTACAGAACATGTGTGTGTGAGAGTGTGTGTGTGCGTTGTAGTTTGTTATGCAGCTCTGTTTTAGAAGACTGGTTGCCAAGGGGAAGGGGAACCTTCTTGGGAGAGAAGGCCCGGCAAAACCATCTGGCAGAGGAAAGCGGGGAGAGAGTGTGTGGGAGGTATGGGTTACCCACAATGCTAGTGAAGTTGTGGATGCAGCATGTGGTGTAATTATCTGCCACAATATCTTGGTAAATTGGCTACTTTTGGGATAAGAGGTAACTGTTTCTTTGAGCAGAAACCCCAAAGAGGCTTCAGACACTGTGCATGTGTGTGTGTGTGTGTGTGTGTGTGTGTGTGTGTGTGTGTGTGTGTGTGTGTGTGTGTGTGTGTGTGTG
>JBBKCR010000128.1:12742369-12757591 GCA_037577295.1 Ladigesia roloffi | reverse complement strand
CACACACACAAACACACGCACACACCACACACACACACACACACACACACACACACACACACACACACACAAACACTATGTATCTACATATGTATTTGTTCACAGGTGAGTTACATATTTGCATGTGGGTCTGACAGTAACAGCAGCTACAATAATAATTCTACTAATAATCATATTAATAATAACAACTGTAGTTATATAAACACCTTAATGGTGCAGCTTGACTATTATAATATTATAATTTTATAATATTATAATAGTTGTAACATTTTTTCAAGTTTATCATTCTTTTACAACAACAGATTAACACTCTTGTGTAGGTTCCCGTAAAATTATCGCGAGTAAATAGTGACTCTATTTTAGCATGACCCCTGGTTCCATTTACTTTCACTGTAAAGGAATCAAAGTTGGTCATATTATCCACAAAGGACAGTTTCAAACCAAACTCTGAATTTATTAGCTGACAACTCAATGATTTAATTCATTTTGTTGTGAATCAGAATCAGAAAAGTTTTTGATCCCTGAGCCAATTGCTTATTTGATGACTGCACAGACACAGAGAGACAAAGAGACACACAAAGAATAGATCTGAATAAATAGCATTTAGTAAAATATAAGGCTGTCCATTAATCATCAGATTCAAACACTTGTTTTTGCAAAGCTTTTGGAAATCAGCTAATTTTTGGTTTGCCAAGTCAGGGTAGATGAGAAAACAATCTCTGTTCTGCTCTCAGATATGAAAGGCTTGATTATATATATAAAATACAGATAAAGAATATCTGAGCTCAATAAACTTAGTTTAGTCACAGAAGAGGAATACAATTTCTAGACTAGGTCAAATCAAATCAAATCACTTTTATTGTCACGTCACATTACAGTATACTGGTACAGTACATGTGAGTGAAATTCTTGTGTGCAAGCTACCTGAGCAATAGTGGTGTACAAAAAAACAAACAAAAAACAAATATGCATGTAAAAATTATGAATAAATATCAATATGAATAAGTACAGTAAGTACAGTAAGTAGAGTAATTAGTCACATAGATGACCAAGAGTGTTGTGCAAAGGCAATTATGTGCAATATGGAGTCTAGCCTATGCCCAGATCTGAATCTTTCACTGGTGAGATGTCACCATTAGGACCAGGTTTATTTCCTCACAGGGAGACTCTTCTATGCACAAAAGGAAGAAAAAGTGGTTTCTTGCAAGCTAAGACAGATTATTATGCACACAGAAGGACTCTGGCTCTCACTGCCAACGCCAGGACCAACAAATAAATTACAGCCGCCCATTACAGTGAGTGCAGAGGACAAACCGAGTGTGTGGAATAAATCTCTGAAAGTGAGGTCCATCTCCATACCTGTCTCGATGGCAAGAGCCCGCAGTGTCATCGCGCAGAGCAGAGCAAACCATCCGGACAGGAGAGCAGCTCCGGCCATCGTATCACACTCTCAGTTCTGAGTGGGACTCCCAAAACACACACTCACACTTTTAAGACCCCCTCATGCTTCTCTGCACCATTCCAGACCTCTGTAAAAGGAGCCCATGTGTGTGTCTGTGTGTGTGTGGTTATCCTTCTCACTCACATCCACCATTTGGCCACAGCAGTCCAGACTGAGTCAAAAAGAGCAGGTCAGTCCTTAATCATCATCACCATCATCATCACTGCCGTCGTCATCAGCATCACCACTTTAGTCAATTTCTCGGGTCTGTGCCACTTCCATGACAACGACCCCCACACCTCCCCAAAATCACAGTGGTGGGCTGGGGTGTTAAGGAGGGGCAACACTACCCCATTCAGTACCAGCCACATCCTCTCAGTGTGTTTGTGAACTCCTGACTAACCCTTTCCCACATGAGGCCAGATGAAGGTCCCTCAGTGACTTCCCCTCTGGTTATAATAATGTGAGCTTACAAAAATTAGAACATTGGATTTTAATGCCAACTTATTGATTTTGTTCACAAGAATTCAATGTATGATTAATCAGTGGGCACTATGGTTACTATGATATGGGAATCAGTTTTGTTTTACATCTGGGATGTTTCCTATTTTTCTACCAATTTTTCGCACGTGCTTCCTTTGGAAAATGTGAAGAGTCACTGCAATGTCATTAGAAGGGCAGCGCTTGCAGGAGAGGTTTGATCTTCCCTTTATATTTCATTTTCATTGTATTGTATTTTATTTTATATTGTTTCATAATATTATTTTTTTTATTTTATAATGTTCTTGCCTCTGTGCTGTCTTAACATGGTTACAGTTTTTGTTTCTTGTTTTTGTTTCTTTTGTTTTGTTTTGTTTTTTTCTTTTTTTTCCATTATTGCTGTTACTTTTCTTTGCACATTCCAGGAGCAACCAGTCAGTAAAATACATGTTAAAAAACACCCAAAAACCTATCAAAATGCTTCTTAAGTACATGGTACTGAGCTAATGTGAATCTTGCCCTCTTGTGACTCACAGACCTTTCAGTGACTCCTCATAACTCGAGTTTAAAGGTGAAGTTAAGAGCCTAATAAGAGACTAATAAAAATTTCTTGACTAGAGTGACGTTTTCAGTTTTGGGCCTATTAAATGTCTTGAAACATGCTCTTCCTTACTGCATTATGAGTGAATGTGTTAATTTGTGCTTGGATATGAGAGTAATCCTCTGTCAGCATGTTTGGATTTTACATGTGTTGCACTGTGCCGTGACATTTTTATACGCAAAAATGTTTTTACGTGGAAGTCTGTTTGGTATTTCCGTTGAAATCCCTTACAAAGTAGTGTTTGGTGGTGAGTGGGGAGTTGAATTTGTTCTTGGAGTAAGTTTATAGAACAAAACTCAATTATTAAAGGGCGTAATTGTGCCAGGACTACACTAAGCTAAGCTTAGATTGATTCATTTTTCTTGACTGGGCTGTATTGTGTTTATCAGAGGAGTAGAGGGAGTAGGAGTTCGGCCTAAACAATTTGTAAAACATTACAAAGAAGGTTATGGCCATTACACCTAAAAGGATTTAATGGTATTGTATTAATATACATAGACTTTAATCTGGAGTTGATTCCTCCTTTGTAGCTATAACAACTTCCACTCTTCTTGGAAGAGGATTCTGTTGAGCATTTATGAGGTCAGACACTGTTAGATGAGAAGGCCTGGCTTGTATCTCTGTTCCAGTTCATCCCAAAGATGTTGGATGACGTTGACTCTGTGTGGCCAGTCAAGATTTTCATACTGAACTCATCTTTATGGAGCTGGATTTGTTATCCAAAATATCTTGGTCTGCCAAAGCATTAAGACTAGAAGTAAGGAACTTAACCCAAATCCAGTAAAAAACTGATTTTTTTTTTTACATATACTGTGTTTGGTTTTTAGGTGTGATGCTCTGTCTTAACATTTCACTTTTTATTTAAGCAATAATGTTTTAGGTGGGTGTCTCTTAGGTTTTCGTTTACAAAAACAATAAACAACAATGCTATAAAATTGACTAATTGCTGAATTGCTGTTTGATAATATCCTATTATATTTATATACAATTAAAATATGTGAGTTTAACATCCTTTGTGATGTTTTAAAGTTTTACTGCCTATTTTAATATACAAATCTGTCCTCCAAACATTCTGTACTATTGCAATATTTAGGCAGTAGATAGTTAGGCCCTAACAAACTGAAACATCAAGAAGGAGGTTACAGTCACGGATTTGAATTGTGTTTGGAACACAAGAAGTGTCTAGGGCCTCACTACTCTGCACCTCTGCACCCTAGGTAGAGTGTACGGAAGGGAATTGGAACGCACCCACTTACGTCGAAAGTACGTCAGAGGTAAGTTTGAAAGTGAGGAAGGGAAGAAAAAAAATAAATATATAATTTAAAAAGAGCGAGAAGGGCGCTAAATACAAACACACCACGAATAAAATGTGAAAAATAATAACATCATAAAAGCAGCTACACTCACTGAGGTTTTCTGGCAAATACAAGCAAGGTTCGAAATCACATTCTTTTTATATGAAACAAAATTACGCTTTGGTAAAAAAAAATGTCATCGTTACTTGGTTAGCTTTGTTATGCTAAGCTAAGCTACTGCGCAGCACAATAATAACGACTGGAGACATTTAGCTCCATGCTAACGCTAAATTAGCAAGCGAAAATAAGAACAAAAGAGAGAAACAGAACACTTAAATAACATATGAGTGTTTGACAGTGAGTGGAGAGTTGAATTTGTTCTCGGAGTAAGTTTCTAGCACAAAAGTCAATTATTAAATGGCGTAAATGTGCCGGGACTATGCTAAGCTAAGCTAAGATAACGTAGTTTGATTACAAACGGTTAGCCAGCCAGGCTAATTTAAGACAGTATAGAGTTAATTCTGCTTGACTGGGCTGTGTTGTATTTATCAGAGCAGTAGATCAGTTAAGCAAGCCTGTCTGCCTTGAATCGTGTTGTTGGTTTATTTGTTTGTTTGTGTGTATAGAATGGCTCCTCGTCTCCAGCTGGAGAAAGCAGCCTGGCGATGGGTCGATGCAGTCAAACCAGAGGACATCACACATGAACACATCGAGCTGGCGTACCGGATTGCTGTTCCAGCGTGCAAGAGAGGAACATGCAGGCAACGAGTTGTTTTTATTTATTCATGACTTATTTTGCCAAAAAACTAACAACTCTTTGAACCACTGTCCCCAATTCCATCACACACGCCTAGTGTTAACTACACTGATCAGCATCCACTCTGTTCCACTATACTCTTCATCAGAATCAGCTTACAGCTCAGTCCTAAAGACACATGCTTGAATTATTAGAGTATAGCAGCAAAAAAGCTGCCTCCCCACCTTCTCAAAGGTGTTACAAGTGTAATTTTATCATTGATGTTTAAACACAGGAAAAACTTCACAAGGAACCTACACTTCATCTGAACCAATTTTAAGCTCATTGTTAAGATCCATGAATGAACAAACCATGTTATTAGAAGGTAACAGTGCAAATGCAGGTGCTACAAGTGTGATTTGACCCTGTTGTTTTTACACAAGAGTAACTGTATAGGGAATATGGAATTCATCTGAATCAATTTAAGTCTCATAAAGGTCCTTGCTTATATAAATGGTGTTATTAGAAGATAACAGCATAAGAGCAGCATCTTCACCTTCTCCAAGATGCTACAAATGTAATTTGATCCTGTTGTTTGTACACAGTAGAAATTGCGAAGGTATCATGCACTTCATCTGATTAAAGTCAATGTTCATTCATAAAAGTCCCTGCTTGAATTAACAATGTTATTAGAAGATAACTACAGTTGTCAGAAGAAGATGCTACAGGTGTGATTTTATACTGTTGTTTTTACACAGGAGAAACTGCAAGGGGAACCCAAACTGCTTAGTTGGGATCGGGGAGCATACATGGTTGGGGGAGATTGATGAAAATGCCTTCCACAACATTGACGACCCCAACTCTGAGCGAAGGGATAAGGTATGGATGTATGTTAAGGTCAATAGTTGTGAATGCAGGGTGGCTAGTGGAGATATAAAGAGGGAAGTGTGTGGAGAAGCATTCACATATGATATTCATGATGGGTCAAAAAGTCAGTGGCAGTTGCTGAAGTCACTGGAAGAACAGACAGGCTGTTTTTCTATGGAATTTAGGGGGATTTCAGTTAGTCACACCCACAGGAGGGATTCAATGGAATGGTTCATGTGACTCAGCTTATATGCGCACACACTCTTTGTGAAGAGATGGATGAGTCAAGTGTCCACACAGTAGGAAAAAGTAATGGTTAGTACCATCTTCTTAGCATGATGATACACTTAATTATATGGTAGTAGTGTTCCACATCGTACGACTGTTGCACATAATAATATGTTATTGCATATAATAATAAAGGTTTAGCAATTTAAGAGAATTGCATGATATTGCACAAAATGACATTACAACCCGATAAGAAACTGCACAACAAATGTGTGGATTTGTGACAAAGGGATTTACAGATTCTGATGGCATGCTTTGTCATCACACAGTCAGGCAGCAACAGATGATCTGTGATTTTATACCAACAAAGTTTACATCTGTGTCAGTGTGCCTCATAAATTGGGGAAAAATTAAATACTTAAATACAATGTTAAGTCAGAGACTCTTTGTTTGAACACTCAGAGCTGTCCTTCAGAAAAGCTTGATTTGGGCATTAAATGAGAAAATTAATAGAATATAATTGCCTATGATTCAAGTAAGCCACATTGCCTTTAACCCCTTACTGATAAATCAGGTCTGTATAATGGCATAGCATCTTCTTTCCCTACTTGAGTTGACTTATATTGACAATTTTAGTTAATATACAATTTCTTTGCTCTCATTTCAGAACACGTTTGTGGGGCTGACAAATCTAGGTGCCACATGTTATGTAAACACTTTCCTCCAGGTGTGGTTCCACAACCTGGAGCTGCGGAGGACGCTCTACATGTGTCAGAACTCCAGGGCTGAGGGGCACAACTCAGATTCAGGTACTTGATTTTATTCACAGGAAGCTGATCATCCTGGCTCACTGCTGAATTTTAAAAGTGTCTGGCAATGACAGTGTGGTTGATATTTTTAAATCCAGTATCTGGTTTATTTAAGGGGAATTCAACCAGTGCTCTGAAGTTCTGAATAATGCGAACAATACAAGATTCACTAAGCCATTCAGAGTGCTTGATTACTGTAAGGTCTGAGTCCAAATTATTTACAGTGGTTGTGAATGGAACCAGATGTCTGAAGAGTTCGATGCCTGGTTACCTGCTTGATGCACAGGACACTGTTTTTCAATCAATTTAAAAAATTTTGTGAAACCTGAATCATTAGGTTTAACATCAACCTGTCTGGAATTATTTTATTTGCATCTAGAAGACTGAAGTATGTTCTAATAATGATTGCCATTATTAATTAATATGCCACAGATTAATAACATATAAGAAGGATGTTGCATTTGGTGCCTCCTGAAATTGTTCCCACTTGCCCTAAATGTAGCAACCAAAGGGAAATGGTCAGCTGTTAAAGTCAAACTTGTTATTGTTACACTTTAATAGCTTTAGTTGTACAAGTACATGAGGATCTATATTGAAAAGTGTTAATTGTGCTGAAGTGTTCATATGCAATGGAATTTAATGGAAATTGAATTAGCCTGTCCTTGATTTGTGTGGGTTTTTTTGTGTAAATCCCATAGATTATGAACCGAAGACAATATGCGAACACCTGCAATACTTGTTTGCATTGCTACAGAACAGCAACAGAAGGTACATCGACCCTTCAGCTCTTGTGAAAGCACTTGGCCTTGATACGGGGCAGCAACAGGTAAACAGATGCATGTGTCAGCCAGCAGTTTTGGTTTGCCTGATTGGGGTTGTGCTTTTAAATTAAATTGGTGTGTTACAATGAAAATATCTGGTTGGTTGTACTCTAATGAACATTTGAAAGCAAAGTAAAGGATGTTTAACATTATTTAGATTACTAAGATCAACCTATTCCCATGTTTGAGATATTTAAAGGATTTATTCAGCATCTGTTTGTAACCAAATTTCTCTTCTAATTATCTGGGTGTAGGACGCACAGGAGTTTTCCAAGCTCTTCCTTTCACTTCTGGAAGACACTTTATCGAAGCAGAAGGACCCAAACCTCCAAAATATGATCCAGCAGCAGTTCTGTGGACAGTTTTCTTATGTTACTGTGTAAGTGATTATTAAACATTTGATGAAAAGATAAAACAACACATTATTAGTCCCATAGCTGGGAATATTTGATAAGGAGATGATAAGAGAGAATGAGAGAGTTAATGAGACATCAGGGAAGTGATGGAAAGTGAATGCATCAGACAGTGTAAACTGACTGTGTAGAGGATAGAAACCATGGTTTAATTATTTTGATTGGAAAGAATGCATGAGATTTCAAAGGTAAAGTGTGCTTTAATATTACTTGGGATGATTTTCAGGATCCTGTCCTAAATTTACAGGACTCTTGAAAAACAGCCTTTTCTTTAATTGTGATCTATTTGTCTGTCTGAATTTAGTTTATTTTTTATAATAGATTTTCAATGTCAAAGTGTAGATTTGCTTTCTCATTTGAAAGCTATTACTGGTATTTTTTTCATAATTTTCAATAGACAGATAAAGAAAAATGTGTGTATTAAATTCATTAGAGTCATTTTTAATGTTGGGTCATCTTTTGTGTTTATTATTACCTACTGATGCAGATGTAATCAATGTGGGCGCTCATCTGCCTTGCCATCTCGGTTCTACGAGCTGGAACTCAACATTCAAGGACACAAAAACCTGACGGAGTGCGTCACTGAATTCCTGAAGGTGACACTTTTTCTTGTTAGTAGCGTATTTGCATAGCAAGTGTTCAGATTTCACCAGAATATTCTGGGTCATGATTATTAGGTCTGTTTTACTATTAAATAAATTATAACAGGTTGGATTTGGTGAAGTTAAGTTTCTCTTGAGGAGCTGTCCATGCTGAAGTGGGTTAGAAAATTGCCGTTTAAAGATGGCTAATCAAGAATGACTTTCTTGTAGAGATATTTCAGGTCTGACCTGCCCTTTCCTCATTTCTTTTACTTTCAAAGAGCAAGACTTTCCCGTATTTTAATGCAGTCTTGAGGAACAGTTCTCCTGGCTTCCCGAAGTACTTTCAAACTCTCTTTGTCAGTCCAGTCCTTGAACCTGACCAGTTTCAGAGGAATGTTTTTGTTGGTTAAGCCACACTGTGACAAACATACGAATCATTCCAGCAGAACAAAGCACATCTAACTGAAGTCCTGAACCAGTGAAGAAATATCATAATTCCAGATGATAAGGCAGTGATTAGTATCCTGGAGGTGCTGACTGCTGAGTGATTGGAATACCCTTGTTTTAGCACTTTGCAGCCTGTCGCAGTAAAACATTTGTCCCCATTTTTGCAAAACCCACTTTTTGCATGCTTTTGTATTTCCATTTGGACAGGTCCTATAAACACTCAAAGCACGAAAAAACATCCATCAGTTTTATCTTAATCGATTAAAAGATTTTGGGGTTAGGTATTATATGCTTCTAGACACTTCTCAGATCAGAAGAACACCTTGAAATGCTCTGATCACTACAAAAAACATAATAAAACATGATTGTTTTTGGTGTTTCTGGTGTATCTGTATTACAGACATAGACTTCAGAATGAGAGTTGACAGATATTATGTTGTACAGCTCACATGAAAATGAACTTTTCTAAACTCTTCAAATGTTTTGCTGTGAAACAAGTACTGTGCATTGAATATGACATTTGTTTTGTTGGTACATGCTGGAAAATGTTGGGTTTGTGCCTGAAAATGTCTTCTTTGCCTCTCTGGTGCTCTTTAGGAGGAGAAGTTGGACGGAGACAACCGCTATTTTTGTGAGTGCTGTCAAAGTAAACAAAACGCTACACGTCGGATCAAGCTCCACAGCCTTCCACGCACACTCAACCTCCAACTCATGCGTTTTGTGTTTGATAGGTGAGGATGTTCTTTACTCACAGTTGTATTAATCAGAGATTGTGTAGATCAGGCATCACCAATTGGCGGACCGCAGTCCGGACCGAGTGGATGTTCTGTCCGGACCCGTGACCAGTCTGGTAAATTCACGAGATTGAGTTATTTTCATGGAGCGTTATTTTGGACGGTCGTGGATTGACAGCGGGCGTTGCTACTCCAGTCAGTACAACAACAGCTTCATCCGCAGGAGCGCGCGCAGCTGCTTAAAGCTGTAGCGCCCAGATTAACTTGCTTGATATCATTCAGGAGGGTTATATTTGACACATTATACTGCAAACAGACCCTTATAACTGCTAAAATACCTTGAAAAGGAACATTTAAAATGATAATATGCGGTTTTCAAGCTGCCAAAAAGTAATTAAAGCTTATAACTTGTGACAGTCACAGGTTATGAGCTGCAATCACTTTTTGCAGCCTGAAAACTCCATGTTCTCAGTTTTAATGTTTCTTTAAAGGTATTTCTGCAGTTAAAAGGGACTGTTTGCGTAATATGTCACATTTAACCCTACTTAATGATATATAGCAAGTTTGAAGTAGAAACAGTATTTCAGTCACGAGTTGTAAGCTGTAATCACTTTTTGGCAGCTTCAAAACTGCATATTACCATTTTTTATATTCCTTTTCAAGGTATTTAGCAGTTATAAGGGTCTGTATGCAGTAGAATGTGTCAAATATAACCCTCCTGTGTGATAATTAGTAAATTAATCTGAGCGCTAATCTTTCATGGGGCCCAAAATTTCTGCCAGCGCCCATGAGTAAACTATATGAACACGTGGACATAGGGGAAGGTTATAAGACAAAAGATGGACTTCAGTTCGGACATTCTACTGGGACGAAATGTAATAACTGGACCTCGGTGACTTTTAATTGAATACCCCTGGTGTAGATCTTAAGGGAGTCTTCACCCAAAATGATAACAAATTGGATTTGGAGAGGATTAGTTACCAGCATGTGAGTTGGCTGATTGTGTTGTTGTAATAAGTTTTATATAAATTAACATGACATTTGTTGTGTTTTTTTTTTTTTCCAGGCAGTCGGGTCACAAAAAGAAATTAAACACATTTATCAGTTTTCCAGAAGTCCTCGACATGACCCCATTTTTGGAAGGAAAAGGTAAAAAAAAAATCAAACATATGTCACTAAATTTTGCTAGCATATAGTTTTAGTTTTTGTGACAATTATTATCTCCATGTATAATTGTGTGTGTATGATAATAATTTCTTATATTATTATATTGTAATTTGGTGCTGCTCATTTGTTTCTGTAGATTTCATCATATTTTATTTTTATTATAGCGTTTTGGGGGATAAATGGTTAGAACAACACAAGTATCTGTAAAACTGTAGACCATAAACCTTTACTGCATGCCCTTACAATATGACAACAATTGCTTTTTCCCATTGTACTTAAAAAATAAAAATGTCATATGCACACACCAGGTCTTTGCAGACCTCTCAAAGTGTGTATACCATTCAATACTCAGTCATTCTGTCAGACACATTGAACTGTACTGTTTAATACAGGCTTATGTGATGGGGTTTTTTCACATTCATGTTTTCACATGTTTTCATGTTTTCTTTGGCTTTTAGATTTTTTCTTTTTGTCAATTAGTAAAGTGCCCCTTAATGTATATTTGTTTTTTTATATATATATAATTTTTTTTTTGACAATTGCAATAAGTGAAAAATAAATCCATTAAAAATGAAAAAAGAAAATGTGTGGGGGGGGCACAATAAAAACACTATAAATCATTGATTGTCTGTCTTATGCAAGGCTTAGATTTGGCTTATACAGAAGAATCATTATATTGAGTCTTTGAAGAAAGTTATAGCAGCACACAAGTTATTAACTGTTCTTGGTGTAGCCTTATGGAATTTTGCTGTGGCACATTCAATGTATACTTTTTTTGCTAGTAACTATACCAATATAAATGAGAAAGAAACTGGAAAGGCATTAAATGTCAGTAAGTGGTGTTTTAAAAACCCTTAAAAAATTGATGGTGCTTATTTTGTGTGTTATTTTTGGTCTTTTCAGAGGAGCTGTGCACATATGAGCTGAGTGCTGTGCTGATCCATCGAGGTGTGAGCGCCTACTCCGGCCACTACATCGCTCACGTACGGGACGCCTGCACCAACAACTGGTACAAGTTCAATGATGAGGAGATTGAGAAGATGGAGGGCAAAAAGCTTCAGCTGGGCATAGAGGAGGATTTAGGTGAAGAGCAAAACTGGTCCTTTTGCAAATCCCTTCAGCAGCAGAGGTTCTCACACCTTTTTATTTTTACAGGGTGCACGCCATTCAGTGAAAGAAAAAAAATGTTTTTCACCTTTTTTTCAGTCAACGGCTGGCATAGACCAAAAACGAAATCCTCATGAATAAAAGAATGTGCTAATAATGAAGTCTAGATGGTTTGGGGCGGAAACTTCCACACAACTCCATCTTCAGTCTTTTTGGTTTTGAATGTTTTGTGTGACAAATGTTTTCAGCGCAGAATGTGCAGCCCCTCATTAAACGTTCATTCCTCCTTTTCGTCTCTAAGCTGAAACTGTCAAGTCTCAGACTCGAAAGCCGAAATCAAGCAAAGGCTATCACTGCTCCAGAAATGCATACATGTTGGTGTATAAACGTCAGATGGAACAGATGGAACAGATGGAACAGACGGACCAAACTCTGATGAATGTGGAGGTGCCAGGTATGACCAGGGGCGCCATTACTTTTATATCTTACTTAAGAAGTAACCTTGAGTTTTCTATTTTACTTTCTGAAGTGAATATCTTAATAGATATAGGTGTAATTGGTCTTATACTTATCCGGTGGCATTAATTTTTTACTGAAAGTCTCAGGTTTTCCTGTTTCGTGTTTGAATTTAAGGGACTGTATTGAAAAGATGGATGGTAATGTTGCTGTAGTTAAAGTAATCATCTCACCCTAGGAAGGTGTACCATGTCTTTTTGTTACCAGTTTTGCTTCAAATGAGAATATCGTTGTTGCAAAGTTACATTTTTGACCACGTTATTGACTTTTTGTGGGGGTTTTTTGTCCTGTCGTTTTGGAAGGCTTCCTCCAGAAGCTGGTGGACCAAGACAATAAAAAATTTGAAGAGTGGTGCAGTGAGATGGCAGACATGAGGAAGCAGAGTGTCGATAAGGGCAAAGCCAAACATGTGGAGGTCAAGGAACTCTATGAACTGTTACCCGCAGAAGAGGGTAACTATTTTCCTCATAAAAAATCTAAAATAGAACATTTTGCCATGGACCAATATTTGTGGTATTGAGCAAGAACTGTGAATAAAAACTGTTATATTTTTAAAAGAGCACTATTAAGCACTATAATGGGACACTGGCCTCTTGTCTGGTGTCAAACAGTGTTTTGATTTATTATTTATGACTCTGTGTCCCTGTAGGTGAGCCTTATGAATTTGTGCCTGTGGAGTGGCTGAAGAAGTGGCTGGACGACTCTACGGCGATCAAGGCCATCGACAACAGCCAGTTTCTGTGCTCACATGGGAAACTGCACCCGGACCGCATTGGTGATGCCAAGCGCATATCCCTCAAAGCTGCCGAGATCCTCTTTGACCGTTACGGTGGTGGACCTAGAATAAACCGTAAGTGGTTTCTAATTTATTCTTACTTGACTTTGCATTGCTAAAGTATTGCTGAAAGTCTAACTTTCATTGATATGCCAAATGTTAGGGTCCTTTCTGTGTCGAGACTGTGTTGAAAGACGATGCACAGTACTCCGCCTGAAAAATCAACTCAATGAAGACTACAGAGAAGTGACCAACCTTGCCAAAGTACAGCTAAGAAGGTACTTCTAAAAGAGCTTTTATCTGTTTGAGATAGATGATCATTTTATCAAAACAGCAAAACTTTTCTTTACATCTTGTTCTTTTATTCTGCTGCTTGTTTCTGTATTTCAATAATGGACCACTTAATCTATAGCTATAATCTATAACTTCCAAGGCTTCTCACAATCAACCCTTGTGCTAATTGATTTTGTACTGAAGCCACTTTCTAAGCACACCGTCGCTTTCTGTAATTGGTCTGTAAAAGACCATAATGATTGGAATTTGCTATGAGCAATATTTTTAAAAAGTATTTTTGTTTATGAACACAATTTTAAAGAATGTATTCTACAATGTATATACAAAGGTAATTGCAAAGAATATAATTTTAAATAATGTGAATATAATAGCTTATTAGTTGGCCAAAGGATTGTTTCAGTGCTAGTTATCGCAAGATTGATTTTTAAAAATGTTTTGAATGAATACATTACAGAAAAATGTATACAGACTATTTCTCCTGCGTGACAATTTAGTCGATTCAAATATGATAGGCAAAATTATTACTGAATTTTTTGTGGTTAGTTGTCTGTGTTTTCTAACTGCATAACTTTATTGCTGATGTTCAGAGGCCCTAGAAATTGATCTAGCTGCTGCTGATGTGTTTTAGTGGTGATGAAGGGTTCTGGGTAGGCAAAGCGTCGCTGAGGCAGTGGAGGCAATTGGCACTGGAACAGCTGGAGGAAGAAGAAGAGGAGACTAAACACCCCAACTGCAAAACCAACGGGGAAAAGCCCACAAGCACAAGTGTGAAAGGTGCGGTCACGATTTTCAAAATGACTTGTTTTAACCATTTCCATATCTTATTATGGTGTGTGCATAGGAAGTCTGTCTCCTCATGTTTTTGTTGTATATCTACCCTCTGACATACAGATAATATAAAAGAGAATGATGGAGATGTTGAGGAAATGAAGACTTTTAATGAAGACATTATCTGCTGTCATGGTTAGTAAATCTGAGAATGCTTTGAAGAGCCACAGTTACATCATTTGTAAAAAAGGTTGTCTTGTCATGATCCTGAATCCTAACTGTATTATTTACATTATTCTTGCCGTACCTTCAAAAAAAAGACAGCAATTTCTTTTCTGCCTCGATACAGTGTGCGGGTGCATGTGCGTGTTCGTGCGTGTGATTGTTTGTTTGTTTGTTTGTGACCCTCTAGGTGGTCTCAGTATTCAGGAGAGTGAGAGGCGACTGGTCTCGATTGAGGTGTGGGACAAGCTAAAGGTGTATTTCCCCAAAGCACCAGAATTTACTCACCAACAGGACCAGTGCCAGCAGTGCATGGTAGTCACACTCTAAACACCATAATCACACAGTCATTTCATCGGTTATGTACAGGTTTTCTGGAACTGTTGTCTAGCATTGTCCATAAATCTCCAGCTAATGTCTAGTGTAGGATTACTAAAAAACAAAACATTGTATGATCTACAGTACTGTGCAAAAGCACTACCTTAGATTTTTGCTTGGAAATAATAATAATTCCAGCTTTATTGTGAGTTCGGGAACATTGCCAATCAGATAACTTTCCAGATGATATTGGGGGGTGGCACAACATTTTGCACAAGACTGAACCAAAATAATCAATGATTTTTTTAACGTGATACTTTTCAGAGGCTGGAGAGAGAGGGTAAAGAGAATGAGGCTCTAAACCGAATGATGGCTAGTGAGCAGAAGACCTCTCTCCTCAACCTTTTTCATGAGAAAAATCGCCCCACACTGCACAAGTGGCCACAGGTACAGTCCATATACAGTACAAATTGCACCCATTAATTCATTGTTCATTTGTTTTTACTAAAATCACAAAACAAAGTCTCTTTGTTTTCAGGACTCAGATATCCTCTACATCGTTCCGTTGTTCTTTGTCGATGAGTGGAGGAAATTTATCA
>JBBKCR010000128.1:12730799-12742269 GCA_037577295.1 Ladigesia roloffi | reverse complement strand
GTCTCTTTGTTTTCAGGACTCAGATATCCTCTACATCGTTCCGTTGTTCTTTGTCGATGAGTGGAGGAAATTTATCAGGTAACAAGGTGTCCTTTGTTAAAGCAAACTATTTGTCAAGTTTTGTCCATCAGTGGTGGGAATTGCTTAAATTAACCGACATTTAAGTGGAGCTTGTCGATTTAAATTGATGTGGAGCTGTAAATATATATTCCTTTGTTACTTCAGGAGGCCAACAAAGTCCAACCCAGTGTCCAGCGTGGGGAACAGCATCCTGTTGTGTCCCCATGGAGGCTTCATGTTTACCTATGACTCAATGCTACAAGGAGATGCCCAGCAGTGAGTATCCCTCCAGCAAACCTCAAACACAGTACAGTTTCCCCAAAATACAGATGAGCTGATTTGCAACACTCGGTTTTGAGGAACAGATTAACATAAAAAAGAATGCTCTCCATGGTATCCATATACCTTCTATTTTGGTTTCTTTACTCTGGTTTTTACATGTGCTGAATACAGACACAAAACTGTATTGCATTTACTGACCTGTAGAAAACCACCATTAGGAAGGCCTATGTATTTTAAACCATGTTATGCCACATACCTTCTAATTTCTTTAATTGTTTGCCCAGGGCTTAAGTCCTTCCCTGTCTCATAGCATGTGTGTCTGTGTATGTATGTGTATGTGTGTGTGTGTGTGTGTGTGTGTGCGCGTTTCTCATTGCACAGTATAGCTCTGCTCTGGCCCGCTGAATGGGAGGTGGTCTGCAGGCTCTTCCTAGTAGACCAACCAATATCCATATGCAGGATTCATGGCAATGGGAATGTGCAATATGACACCCAGCCCGGTAAATACACCATGCTGCCGCCCCAGCATTTCTGTCTTTAAGCTTTCAACATCTAGCGTTACATGGATGTGCCATTGACTATGTACCATTAAAGTGTAATTTCATGTCATTGAATACAGTGCCATGCACTTTCAAATGTTTTAACTGCTGAAATAACACTGCACTATTGTCAGCAGATCACAGCTTAAATGCTACCATCTTTACATTTAGAGCTTTACTTTTTTACATCTGACAGATCCATAACTAAATTAGACTAAACTCAGACTGACACACCTGACTGACAGAGGAAGAGCTTTGCAAGACATTCAAGAATACAACTCACAATTGTCATGTTGAATATATTAAGTAAAAGAAATGGGAACACATGTTTTACTTCAACATGCCAAAAGATAGTGTCTAGATAAAGGAATTCCAACCACTCACTATTCAGCACCACCAGTATACTGATTACTGCCTGATCATCTGCACCTGTTTCTCCACTGTTTTGAGATGCTTTGTTCTGCTTAAATGATTCATACGTAGGTCACTGTGTGGCTAAACAAAAACAAAAATTCCTCTGAAACTGCTCAGGTTCAGGGACTGGACTGAAAATGAGACTGGAGGACTGTTTCTCAAGACTACATTAAAAATACAAGAAAGTCTGACTCTTTGGAATCAAAACATGAAGAAATGAGGGTTTCCTAAAGACGTTTACACAGTACTGTGCTTTTTGTCCATTTTTAGGACAGTGTAAAACGATCTAATTTCAGCCAAGAACCCTAAAGCTATCAAAGTGACACAAGCATATTTGTGTGTTTTGACAGACTTGTGTCGAGAATGCCGTGAAGGCTTCATATTCCAGCAGCAGAGGGATTTGCGGGAGTATGCACAAGCTACTGTATATGTCCGTAAGGTCATTGACAACAAAAGGGTGAGCTTTCCTTGCTAAAATTTTTTTTAGCTATATTATATGTTTCATTCAATGGTCCTATACCTGATGTGACACCCTCACCATGCATACTTTGATTCAGGTGAGCAGGTAATTGTCAAGTCTTTTAAATGGCAAGAGCTGTCATGGAGCAATTTAACACCAAGTTCTGTGGAGAGAAAAACTGGTTTTTACATTTCTTTCTTTTTGCTTGTCTTCCTGCCTGTCATTCTTTCCATTTTGTTTAGATGATTAAGGAGACAGCTACTGAGTTAAGTATGAGTGGATCTGAGGCAGAGGATGAGAAAGAAGAGCCCAAAGTGGAAGGAGAGAAAGACCCAGACTTTAACCAGGTTGCTTGACAGAACACTGGCCATTTAATTACACCTATTAAGAAATACACCTATTAAAGAGTAACCAACCCAAAGACTAACCAAATCAAATTCAAGTCAGAAAAATCTATGCTCAGTAATGTTACTACAGCCATGTTAAGGACATTCAGAACAAGAGAGAAAAGAGAAAATAAACAGGATTGATGGGTGGGGCATGATTATCTGACTGTACAGATCTGTGTTTAAATACATTCTGTTTATTCCAGTGTGGGAAAGGGAAGGGAAAACATTGTTAGCTTAGTGCTCATCTGACACTAAAACTCCAAATATGAGATTGCAGTAATTTGGCATGTTAAACTGAAAACAAAAGCTGTTTGAATATATTGAATGTATTTCTGTTTCCAATGACAAAAAAGAATGAATCTAATTGAGCAAAATTTAGTGGCATAATAAACCCTAAAATAGCCTTTTGTATGACTGGCTTATGTGACCTCATGAGTGTTTAGATACCAGTTTTTTATGTCCCTACTTTCAAAGTCTGAGGATGGGGCCAAGAGGCAGAAGCTGGGTGAGGTGAGTTCCACGGTGGCTCTCTCTTCTGGCCCCGCCGCCTCCTGTGTTCCAGTGGGGAAATCGGGCATTCGCAGGAGCATGCGCCACAGAAAGCTGCGTGGAGAGAAAGCCCTCATTGTCTCTGCCAACCAGACTCTGAAGGAACTCAAGATACAGGTACATTATACTTCTGAAACCATCTTTAACCATCTGACATACAGTTTAGTATGTATTTTTGTAGTAGCAACTTAAAAAGGGTGAAATTATATTAGAAACTAAATTTTAAATTGTATGTTAAATGGTTTATTTAAAGTTCTATGACACTAATAAGAAATTCTTAAATTATGTAGTGCAATGCTATTTGTCCTGAGGACCAGTCATGTCAGGCTTTGGGGCTGCAGGGCCCTGCATAAATGAGATCAGACCAGATTTGACTGATTTTGATTGGCACTGAAGCGAGGTTCGTCAGGAACCCTGTCATTTAACATTGAAGTTGCTCATGCATTCTTATGTATATCTGAGCGAAAGTGTAGTGTAAAATGAAAGTTCACTCCTCATGCTATACATTGTATTCAGTAATTATGAAATTGTGGTCTTTAAAGCTTCATCCATATTCGTCCTTAGTGTCTCTTCTTTAGTTTGTTCTGTCTCTGCTTTTTTTTGTTGTCTTCAGGTCCCATGAATCTTGTCGAATTTGATTTTCTTTCCATAGATCATGCATGCCTTCTCTGTTGCCCCATTTGACCAAAACCTATCTATTGATGGGCGTTGTTTAACTGATGACTCTGCCACGCTAGGCAGCTTAGGAGTTTTTCCAGAAAGCATCATATGTCTAAAGGTACTTTGGGTTGGTTCTTTAACTTTCTAGTAATATTAAAAATATTGGTCAAAGAAATTATTTATGAACTACTTATATATTTTAATTAAAACATTTCTGTTAAATAGGCTGATGAACCTATAGCAGATTATGCAGCTATGGATGATGCATACCAAGGTAAGAAGTGTGTGTGCAAGTTCGTTTATGCCTGTACATTAAGAATGTTTCCATTTCACTCATAAATGTTGTATGGCAGAGAAAGACAATGTAGTTAAGAGTATGGCTTTTTCACCTGTATAACTACATACACTAAATGGATAAAAGTATTGGGGAACCTGACCTTACACCAACTGGGATTTCCAGTTATTTGCATATTATATGTTGTAGAGAGAGACTACTGTAACAAACTACATTTAAATCTAGCTTGTCTGTTACATCCCTTTTATTTCAAGTCAGTCCATTACCATTTATACTTTGATTTACTTTACTGTGTCACGTTGTGTTGCTTTTGTGTGATTAATTAGCCATTTCTTTTTCGCAGTCTGTTTGCCTGAGGAAGGATTTAAAGGTAAGAAACATTTTTTTATGTTTATGATTACAGATTATAGCAGTCTTTCAGTTTAGATTTCCAGCTGTAAGACATTCGAATCATTGACTAACTGCTCTGTCTTACTTAAGTTGAATCAGGCGTGCATCAGAAAACAGATTCCATAGGAAATTGCTTATGTTACTGGACGTAATAATAAGATGAAAATGCATACAAAAATAATTTGCACAAAAAATTTGCATCAGTTATTGCACAGATTATTGTGTAGATGTGTGACAGAGGGATGGGTTATAGAGTCTGACTGTCAAGTAACTAAAAAATATTGCAAAATATGTTCGATACTAAACTACGATTTTTAAAAAATATATATATATGTAAATGTTTACAGGTACTGGGCTACTAGGACACTGACGGAGGTTCTGATACGGCTCGACACTAACATCTGTGTGAAGGAAAAAAAGAAGCTTGAATGACGCCAAGGGATGACAATAGATTTTGTTTTTTTTGTGTGTGTTTCGTTATTATTTTGCTTTGTAACTTAACATTGCAACTCCCTTAAAGAGTGTATGTCTTTGCTTTGGAAAAAAACAAGTGTGATGGCTTTTAATATTACAAGATGATTATGCATTCTGTAAGTGCACACCATGACTGTGAAAAGATACGGGTCGAGACTTTAACTGATATTTTATGTAACGGCGTACTTGTGGGTGACAGTGTCCTGTTGTTCCGAGGCAACTGTTTGGTGTTTCGGTGCCCATCATGTTTTATTTGCTGGACGATACATTTCTGTAGACGAACCTCTCATTTCAGCAGACTCACATGGTTACACTACACTCTCGCTCAGATATACATAAGAATGCATGAGCAACTTCAATATTAAAGATGTAAGCTTCTGTTTAACTATGATCAATCCCCCTCCCAACCTCCTCACCAAAAAATAAATAAATAACTTTAGTAAAAGTGATGTCTAGAGAGGCAAGGATGACTTTAAAGACACATTTCCGAAACAGGAGAAATAAACCTAAAAAAGAAAGGTGAAATAGTTTAGACATGTTCTGCTACTACTTGAAATATAGCGCAGGCATTTGTGTGAACTATTCTTTTCTGTAATTCTTTCATATGGGCAATAAAGTTACTTTTTTCACATGCTCAGATATCCTGGTGTATGAATATGCAGAGTAATTTGTCCCAAAAACAAGTCTGCATTGTCTTATGGAACACATGGTAAAATGCCAGGACCTGTTTTGCCAAAGTACAAAATAGTGTATGAAATGTCCCTCAACATTGTGCTACTAGAATATATGACAAGCCATATCATAAAAGAACACAGTATATTGTAGTCCCCCCTTGTGTTGCCGATATGGCTATGGTTCTTCAAGGTATGAACGTTGCCCAGAGCGTCAATGTCGCTGTCAGCTTTCCTTTCTGTGTCATCAGGTAAGTGACAAATACATTTGGATGACTACAAGTTGTAGAACAAATTGACTTATTGACTATATAAATATATGAATATATATGTATTAATTATGGAGCTGGTTGATGTAAAAAGTAAGTAGAGGCATTTAATGTTTAAGTTAAAACCATTACAGGGAGTCAATCATTTGTTGAATAATGTTACACCAATGATACACCAAATACTAAAAATAATACTAAACATTATGTAAAGGGTTGCTGTGATGTGCTTGAATCATTAGGTTGTGGGATTTTTTTGTCTTAGATTTGGGGTAGCTAAAAGAACATTCTTGAATTTGTAAAATATATTTTTAAACAAAATTGTTTTCTTGCGTTCATTCTGAGGAGTGCGCATGCGCAGTGACGCTCTCGCCATCTTCAAAATGAGTCTTTATTGCTGGGCCGTTTGTCCTCCGAAGGAGTTTAAATAAAGAGGCGGATTATTGAGTAACAGTGAAGGTAAAGGAGAGGAGCCTCATTGCTCCACACGTGGAAGAGAAATTCAGACAGAAAAACTAATTTATATTACTTTACACCCTCTTGCCTTAGCGTTAAAGCTTCGTGTGCCTCGGTTCTACGGTGCAGCTGCACTGCAGGCTAAAGGACTAGCCTTACAGGAGCCCTTTTGTTTACAAGATGTACTTTCTTCGTTATTGTCTTATTTTAAAACTTGCCTGTCCGGCTCAGTGGCTTATACATGTTGTGTAGGGGGCTATTAAGTTTTCTAAATACATTTGTTGCACATTTATTAAGTGTAAAATAGCTTAATAGCAGCCACAAGCTATCTCTCCATTTACTCATCCTCTGTGTCCTCACTTGCTTTAAAGGGCAACTCCACTTGTTCCACAAAATTGTTCGAGAAGTCACTCTACGAGATGTAACAACATTATTCAGATTTTTTATGAATAAAAAATTAACTCAGATTTCTTTATAGTGGTGGTGATAGGAACCAGGCGTCATACTGTTTACACAAATGTGGCGACAGATTTCACAGCTTAAAATATAATAAATAATGACACTAACATTTACTGTTCATGATAAATTCCTCTGGAAAATAAACCTAATCTTTTGCAGTCTTTATTCAAATATAGATGCACTACGCCGCACATTTTGTGCGACTGCTATATTTGCACACCATATTTATTTTTCATCCTGTCTACATTTGTGGTAGTACTTGACTACATATGTCCAAAGGTCTGTAGACCTCCCCTTCTCGTCCATGGAGTTTGAGGGGGCTCCAAACCATCCCATTCTGTTAATCAGTGTTTTTCTGTAGAAATTATAGTTTTGTGATTAATGCAGGTAAAACATTTTCAGATATACAAAATGTGTCTGTGTGGCCAGTTGTAGGAGAAGGCAGCCTGATTGTGGAAATCTTGTTTTCATAAACATTCTCCAATTTTTTACCTATGCAGGCATCCAATGGAGCTGCCAAACTACAGCAAGCAGCTGATGCAGCAGCTGCAGGCTTTACGAAATGATTGCCAGTTCTGTGATTGCACCATTCTGGTGGAGGGCACTCCCCACCCAGCCCACAAAGTTGTCCTGGCTGCTTCAAGTCTGCTCTTCAAGTCTCTCCTGGAAGGTTCTGAGAGAATCTCCATCGATGCGGCCGTGGTCACCTCCCAAGAGTTCTCCTGTTTGCTGGACATGGTCTACACGGGGAGACTGCCACCAGGCAAGCATAACTTCACGCGAGTCATAACTGCAGCAGACAGCTTGCAGATGTTTGACGTGGCTGTTGGTTGCAAGAACATACTCAATTACCTTGTGAATCAAACCCAACTTAAAGATCCTCAGCTTCTAGAGGACCATGCGGAACTCCAGCATGATGCTCCTTCCTGTGAAAGAGAAGAGGCAACTGAGCAGGGCTCTGCAAGGAGGCAAGGAGACCTTGCCTCAGAGGAAAGCGCCTCCAATGAAAGAGCGAGTCAGCATTCATCAGATGTTGATGGTACCGGAAAATTATATAACGATATTTTCTGTATATATATATATATATATATATATATACATACATGTATGATGGAGAGAGATAGAGAATTGAAAGATAGTTAATTAACATTAAATTAAGTTAAATCACATAATTTTGCCCAATTTTCAAAAAAGTATTGTGTACATTATTTGCTAACAAACACTTACTGTACATTCACAAAATGACTGTCAGCCCACTCAAACCAGTTTATAACACAGTGGGTTTTTGTAACACGCTGTAAGTTGCACTGTATCCTCAACCAAATCCACAAGACCCTAATGAAGTGCTGGATGTTTATTTTTACTGAAACAACTATGTGACCAATGGCTTATAGTGTTTGTTAGCTATGTTTGGAATTCAAACCCAGGCATGTAGAACTAGTCCTGGAGGGCTGTGATCCAGCACATTTTGGTTCACCTTGCCAGTGAATAGTCATGTTTAGTGAATATGGTTGAGGAGAAGAACCATCAAACTGTGCCAGACTCAAGAATTGGAGTTCGACACCCCTGTTCAACACCTCAAGAATCGGAGTTCGAAACCCCTGTTCTAACCCTAAACTAACATTGACAATTTTGGACTCGAAACATGTCCTGCCTAATGGACTACATCTGGAGTGAACAGAATAAAAGTGTAAAGAACTTCTTCCTTTAGGACTAGGCTTAATCTGAAACAATTATTGATGCATGTTCTTTTATAACTCCTGTAGAGTTGCTGATCAGAACTAGGCCTGGATGATGTAAAGTTGTTATGTTGTGTTGTCAGAGGAGGGTGCTGAAGAGCTACTTTCTCAAAAGCGTGAGGAGATCTTGATCACCCTGCAGAACATCCGGCCATGGTTTAAAGTTATTCGCACCTGGGACACTTTCTCTGCCTCACAGCGACAGGTGAGGAAGATGTAGATACCTGCTCCAATTAAAGTGACAGCAAAATTAGCAATAATAGCAGTTTTTGGACAAAATATTTTTATCCAATTTCCCAAATTGCTTCAATTGTTGTTGACATGTTTGTTATCTGAAGTTTGCTTAATCATCAGTTAGTACTGTCCGTGTTTGTCTGCGAGACTGATTAATAACAGTGTAATTGTAATGTTTTAATAATATCTTGATACTTACCCTACATTCTTAACACCAAAATTTCAGTTTTGAGTTTAATTAACGTACACCTTGGTCTTTACACCATGTCCAAGATCATTCTGGAATGCTTTGAGGGAGATCCAGAGGCTGAAGTGGTTTTGCAGCGCCTGTCAGACCAACTGAAAGACCAGCACAAGCTTTCAACCCAGATTTTACTCGAACTCCTAAATCGGTTTGAAAGGCTAAAACTTGATCTGGATGCAGTGATGGTGGAACAGAGAGGGCCAGAGCCTCAAGGTAAAAACACACAAACATAAAAGCAATATGGAAGCCTGACTTTAAGAAAAGTATTTTAACAAAAGTATGTGGACACCTGACCTCTGCACCAATATAAGCTTGTTAATCATCCCATCCCATCCCATCCCACACACGGCATCGATAGCTGAGCTGTTTTTACTCCTAGCTGCTTCCATTTCAGGCTTGTGACAAAGATTAGGGGGCCAGGCAAAATATACCATTATAATACATCTATACTACTGGCTAGGAGCCTCAGCCATGCAAATGAGCAATGTTTTTTTTTTTTTAAGCCACAAAATATGTTTAAATGGTAGCTGACAGTTACATACAGCTAAAAAGTGCATAATATATGTGAATACATTATAAATTATGTTTTATTTTATTAAAAATTAAACAAGAGTAGTGGAAAAATCGGGACTGTACCAGATTTAGTTGGGCTTTCAAAATCTACTATATTGTATAGGAACACATTCTTGTAATTAGACAGGTTTAATATTTAAATGTTTTTAATATTTAAAAACATCATTAACTATACATGATGTTTCTATTGTTATTTTCGGAGGACTCAGTCTTCTTTCTGTTTTTCCTATCACAGAGAAATTGTCAGCCAGATTGAAACTGACCGACTGCCTCTCCAGGGTTAATAACATTTCTGGACTGTTGACACGGGCTGCAGACAGATGCAAAAACGAAGCTATGAAGGAGGTACACACTTTCTCATCTCTCACGTCTCTGTGGACCTGCAGTTTTGGTTCAAGTTTGTGGTTTCTGTCTCGGACTGTAAAGCCCAAATTGCTAATGTTGCTAGAGGTGAATGAAAGCCACCAGTTGGTCCCCAGTTTTAATAGTTCAAATGACACCATGCTCACTGGTGACTACTAGATTCCATTCAGTGTTCACAGCCTTAACAATTTTGGTTGAACTATTCCTTTAATGGAAGCTAATGAGGACTAATGAGCCCAGCTGTTCACTGCAGGTGCTGCTGGAGTGTAACGGAGTGCAGAGCCGAGTTCGTGCGGTGGAGAGGCTGTTAAGCAGGATCAGAGAGAGGGGGATTGAGGAAAGCTCTCTGCTGGAGCTGCTTCAGGAGGCTGGGGAGACTGCCATAGACTCAAACCAGCTGGAAGAGCTCAGGAACAGTGGAGGTGTGAAGTGTAATTGAGAGTGTGCGTTTTTCTATGTGTGGGGAGGGATTATATTGTATCTGCTGTAAGAAAACCTCAACTTATTTATATGTGTTTTTAATTCTATTGATGCCAGATGTAATTTCTCGGCAAAGGGACCAAAATCATATTTTGTAAAGACTAACCAATGTTAATCCTTAGAACACAAGCAGCACAGATCCATGCCAGAAGCACTACAAATGGTAAACTGTTGTCATACATCAAAACACCTTATATAGAAGTTCCAACAGTTTGTATTGATGTTCGAGGTGTCAGATGTCCTGCTGAGTCACATGCAAATGTCGCAAATGAGTCACACGCAAAACTACATCACACACAAATGCCAAACTTTCTTTTAGTTTAGATCTTAGAAACAAATCCAAAACATTAGATCGTTAAACCTGTGAGAGCTGCACATGGTGAGTGTGTAGGAAAACAAAAACCCAAGTTTAAAGAGTTCAAGAGCCCATATCCTGTTAATGAGCTCTGTTCTGATTGGCTACTTCATTCAAAAGCAACGTGGGTTAAAACATTCTTTATGAATCAGCATAAATGGGCAAAGCTCGACAGCTGTAGGCTAAATAGAATATGTGTAAATTAGTAAATTTTGTGACATCGCATAAAGAAAAATAGGAATGGGCTGTTTTTGCAGTTTAGTTTCCTCGTATGTTGTAGTGCCTGGGGAGTGAATTGTACATTTTTGAACTGAAAAATGCTTCTCTATTGTCAGGATTGGGTCCTTGTTTCTGTTTCTGTCCTGTGGCACAGTTCTTTCTAATGCCAGCAACATGTCTCGTTATATGGTGAGTTACAGTGTCTTTAAACCTTATACAGACTTTGATCTTCTCAGATAAGGAAGCCGAGGATTGCAGTGGGGTTTCTCTGTTGAGAAAGTTTTGGCACAGACTCTGTGAGCTGAATCTATCACCTCAGGACCTCAACCAAAATCTGGAGAGATGTCCCACCATCCTGTCTGACCAGAGAGAGGTAACAATTCCTCCAATTCATAAACTAACCTACTGTTACAAAGATAATCACATTTTACATCCACATAAATGCATTTTCTGGCTCTTGAGTGAATCTTCAGTGTGTAAAGTGGGGGAGGTCGAAGCATTTTGCCCCCCTCAAAAAAGGGGCACTGTGGCTAAAGGGGTTGTTGATTGAGCCCCCCCTCGCACATGGATGATAGATAGTGGAAGGCCTAGCTTTCAGTAAATCAAGTGTGTGTTTGTGTATGTATGTGTGTGTGTGTGTGTGTTCAGTGTATCCAGGCCCAACTGGAGCAGGGTGGAGGTGTTGGGGTGATGGAGAGATTGCTGAGAGCTGCTCTGGACGAGGGTACACTTCAGACTGTGACATTGTGGCGAATTCTCCTGTGGGCTGGGACTCAGAATCCTGACCTGGGACTCATCATGCAGGACATCAAACAGTACCCAGAGGCCCAGAGTCTCATTCACACCGGTATTTGTCAATGAGGCTTTTTGTTCTTAAATCAAAACCAGTGCATTGAACA
>JBBKCR010000128.1:12690826-12713007 GCA_037577295.1 Ladigesia roloffi | reverse complement strand
ATATGCTCATTAATACTGCGATAAAAAAAACAATCTGACTACATGTTAACAGGAATTTCGGTGTTACAATTATATTGCAGAGGTGCCAAAGTCCAGCAATAATAATAGTAATAGTAATAATATTAATAATAAAAAAAATTAAACTCAAGAACAACAGTGTGATTTCTGGCACAATTACGTTAATGAAACTTGGACTGATTGAGGAACTGCTGGCCTAAGTTTAGACTTAATGTTTTTAAATACAAAGTACAATATGTTTGAGTAATCAAATGGGAAGCTTAAAAAATAAATACTGAGGTACTGATTGACAAGTGACCCCAAAAAGAAGGTGTAACACATTCTATAATATCCAGCATTGTGCAAATGTCTTGAGCCACCCCTCATTTCTTTGTATTTAGCTTTTAATCACCTTGTTAATGCATTAACTTTATCACTGGTTCAGGGCTTAGGGTAGATGTGCTTTGTTCTACGTATGAATCATTCAAACAGGTCGTCATGTGGCTTAACGAAGAAAATTCCTATGAAACTGGTCATGCTCAAGAACTTGACTGAAAGCATAATTCTGAAATAAGCTGCAGTGAGCTGTTCAAGACCACATAAAAAATACAAGATAGTCTAAATCTTCGGAAGCAAAATACAAAGAAATGCAGGTTGGCTCACGACTTCTGCACAGTAGTGCATGGTGCAACACCTTCTGTTTAGTCTAAAATAAACTGCATGACACTATTTTCCTTATTTAAAAAGGAGTTTAGTACCGCGAGTGGTTTGGGATGCCAGGGGGTAGAGTGCCAGTCAGTGGGCTCTTCAGCACCTTCTCCTTCACTCTCATCGCTGGAGATCCGGCCCTGAGTAAGGGGGGAGGACGCTCGTGCGCTCCCTTCCTCCCGAACAGCCTTCTCCTCCTCAGGGGCACTGTCCGATAACGTCCCCGTCCTGCTGGACCAAACACACATAAAATTTGTCTTGCGTTGAGGGCAATTTTTTTAATACAAAAATGTATCAATCCAATTTTACGCGTCTATCTGTTACAGCAGTGGGTAATATAATGTTAACTGACATTCTGAGAGAGCCAGAAATAACTGATCTTAATACGTAAATCTAAAAGAAATGTACAGATGTGAAAATACTGTTTTGAGAGAGTGTTTTGTTTAAACCTCTCCAGAAATAAACAAAAGATATAAATAAAAAATGGGAACTCTCATATCAGCAGGAAATGTCTGACTGGATATCATAGGAAAAGAAAACTGCAGTACAATTCTAGCCTAAAATAGCACAGGAGTGCCAGGTTGTCAGAAATCACTCTTGGCACCGGTTATATATGTAAACAAAAGAATTAAAACAGTATTAATATAAATAAAGAACCAAATTACCAAATGGTGCCGATACTGGCTGATACCTATACAGGGGTTCTTGGGTTATGACAGCCTCGACATACAATGTTTACTCCCATAACTAGTTTGGTTGTAAGCAGAAGAATACCTAGTATACACATAACACTAGCTATATTCAGAACACACAGTAACAGCGCATGAATGTGGGAGTTGGCATCGCCCATCATGCTTACTTTTGCCATTCTGAACTGTTAAAAGCGCAAGTGTTTTTTCACTAATTTGTGATTTTCTGTTACTACAGTATTGTGTACATGTAGCATATTTATTTTGTGTTTTTATGTTCTAGATTTTGATTTTTTCAGCTGTGATAGGTTAGGCTGTGTTTCTATTAATATAAAAAATTCGGGTAATATCACTATCATAGGAATGGAGCTGTCTCGTAACTCAAGGAACACCTGTATCAAAAAACTAAACAATAACAAAAACATTAAAAGGTACCATGTATAATACTGTACAGTTTGGGCTGCCTGTTCCACATACTTTCAGAAAACACCTCTACACCTTTCAGAAACCAGCCTGCACATTCAGACAGGAGGACATCTGGACATGTCTTCTCACCTGAAGGCTGGAGAGCTGGCCAGAGGTCTCCTGCAGTGTGGCGAGCTGGAGGGCTCTCTGGGAGCCTCTAGGCTAGGAGACGGGATGGCAGAGCCCTCTTGGGTTTGAGCCACACGATCTCGACTTTTGGAACCCATCTTCAACTCCGCCACTAGCTGGTCAAAGTTTTTACTTCGGCCTGTAACCTTCCGCCGCTGGTGAACAGAGTGGATCTGAGGGATGGAAAAAACACTCATCAGATTAATACATCATGTTTTACTGTGGCCAGAGACCAAATATTAGTATTCTGCATCCTGTACAGTCATGAAAATAAAATCAATAGCAAACTACTGCTTAAAAATGTGCAATGACAATCCGATACAGATATTTCCTAAAGTAAAACTTTAGAAAATTAATGTACTACTTTTCTTCTATAATGTGACATATTCGCGAACTAAACAGGGAATCAGAGAGGTTGTTTTGAAAGATAGCTTTGGTTGGAAGGAGAGATTAAATGTGATATTTTTTCATATTTTCCCCACTCACATTTACACAGCAGTGTAATAAATAAACAAGCAAATAAATTTCAGGAATGTTTTAAAGGTAAGGCAAAAACATTTTAAATGAAGGGTAAGTAAAAAACTATGAATATCTTTCAATTAGTTGATCATATAAATTATACTTAAAAGTAGACTAAAAAATTAATTAAGTAAAATTCAGATGATACAGATTTTTTTATTCATTTTCAGCATCATGTCTGATTTAAAATGAAATGGTAGAACTTATAAAGTTGTTGCTGTATTTCAAACATTTAATTATAAAAGCTAGCAAAGGCCTCAATTTATGCTGAAAGTTCTGAAATATACTAATATTACTAATAATACTGCATTTTATATTTTGGCTTTTCTTTGATGAATGAGAGTATTTTTTAAGAGTGCCAGGAAGAAGCAGACCACAGAAAAGGTCTTTTCCTGTAATTCCTTCCACATTTCCTGTGCATTATGTCCATGTAACTTCCTGTCTGTCCGCAAAAGCAGAAACAACTCAGCTTTCTTCACAGAATAACCTTTGTTTAGCTAACTGAATAGAGTTTATGGTGACCTGTAATACAAGAAGATGACATTTGCCCTAAAAAGCAAAAAAAAAAAAAACAAACCAAAAATAAATCAAATGCTCTATGAAATCACTTGGATGCAACAAGAATTTGGGCAAATGCTTTCTAGGCAGCACTGTATTCCAATAAAACCCATGACAGAATGCAGCCAGTAATGCAGCCACAAAGCTAATTTAGGTTCCAATATATCTCATTCAAAATTTTGCCAAACTTTTGCAAAAACAACAATAAAAAACCTTCTAATTATGTTGTGAGGTGATATATTACCCAGAGAAAAGGCCAATGTGGCATACAATGAGTTAAAGCTAATGTGCTTGATAAGAGCTGTTAGCAGCAATCTATGAATTTTAGGTGAAATACTTTATGGATAGCAGAAGTAAACTTACATTGCAGGTTAAGAGCCGGGTACAAACTTTCTTCCTCTCTGGATCCAACACACCACAGTGTTTGTCCAGGTCACATTCTTTTTCTGGAAAAAAAAAAAGAAAAAAAGATGCAAATAATATACAACAACCACAAACAATGGAATCTTTTACTTATAAAGAGAGACGATACACTTGGGTGTAAAAAAAAAACAAGATTATTATATCATTAACACACCCCATTATAACCACTGACAGGGGAACTAAAGCCCACTTATTTTGTGACAGTGTCTCCTGTCAAGAGTGAGTTCTCGAAGCTGATTTCTGGAAGTAGGAAAAATGGGTTAATGTAAAGGTTTGAAAGACTGATCAGAAGAACTGCTGCAACACAAATTACAAAGAGAGTTCATGCTGGCTCTTACAGAAAGGTATAAGGACACAGTGCAGCACAGCTTACTAGTAGAGGTGGCCAATATATCGATTTTAGCAAATAATTCGAAATTTACCATTCAGGACAATTTGTTCTTATGAAAATTGGTTTTATTACATATGTCACAAGCAAGGGCCAAAATCAGAACTAATGCAACTCACCATTGTACAAGGGTAAATTAGCGCGCTGAACCTAAACACTGTAGTGGTCTTTGTGCCCAAGAAAGGTATTGCTACATCTATAATATGGAATTGGTTCAGTTTTGTGCCGTCGGACACAGTCCTTATTTGGACTGAAGCATCGCAGCCACTCTGGGTCCTCGGGACGGGGCGATCCCTGAAGTGCTAGCTTTAGTAATGTTAGCTAGCAGAGCCATTTCAGACGCCATGCTGAACGCCGGTACTCTTATGAGGTTTTCCACTGATTAGTACCAGCTCGGTTTGTTTCAACTCTGCTCTTTTTTGCTTTTCCATTACAAAAATCTGGTACATGGTACCATTTTTGTGCAAGATTTCCACTTACTGGTATCAGCTCCATTCAGTTCAGTTGAGTTCTACTCTGTTCAGTTTGGTTTCAAATCAGTTTTTGAATAATTAACCGTTAAAAGCCAAGCACCAATACACTTCAAACTGCACATCTTACTTCAAAATGCCCAGCATTTTTCTAATTTACAATAAGTCTCTACCGTTACCTCCACAAGATTTTAAAATATAGATGCCAAAATCCAGTATTTTTTAAGCCCTGAAACATAAAAAGTTAAATGACCGCATTCACGTAACAGGTTGCTACAGCAGCCTTTGATCTGCAAACTTCAATCTGTACTCGTCATCATTAGTTACAGTTCTGCGCGCTTGGAACCTTGGCCAAGGCGGTACCAAAAAATGCACCAGCTACCAGATTTAAGTAATGGAAAAGCAAAAAAAAAAGTAGAGCCAAACTGAACCGAGCTGGTGCCAGTCAGTGGAAAACCCCTATTGCTGTACTGTAACGCTGCATGTTGTGCAGGTCACTGTGCTGTTTGTGTGTCTAGAGTGAAGTATCTCCACACATGTGGTATGTCTGTATTCCCCTCTACCTGCCAACAGTACTGCCTCATTTATTAAGGAAGCTTTTATTAAGTAATTGGTTATGTCACAGAAGATGCATCAGCATCAACCAATCAGAGGTGGAGATTGAATTGTGTACACAAGTGCATACAGAGTTTTTGAACAAAACACATGGTATGCCAAAGTCTCTCGGGGGGCGTTGACATGTGTCAAATTTTCTGTCAAGGCCCTAGTGCAAGAGTGTCAACACCAGTAATGGAAGGCCATGGTCCAGCACATTCTGGTGATTTCCCTGCTCAGAAGCACCTGGTTCACGACACCAGGTAGTTGTAAGGTTAATGAATGTGTTTGAGGAAGAGAACGATCAAATTGCTGAACACTGGCCCTCCAGGACTGAAGGTCGACACACCTGCCCTAGTGTCATATTTTAGACCCGAACTATTTTTCACATTGCACAGCAGCCATAAAGTAAAAAAAAAAACAAACCCAAAATTAAAACAAGTTTTGAACCATTTATTTGTCTTCTGTAGTTTGATATCGATTAAAATTGAAAATCGGATTCAAAAATAAATTATTTTACAGACCAGCCAGAGTGCCCACCACAAAAAGTGTCTACAAAAGACATGTAAACACCAGCTAGACTGATAAAAGAATGTGGTACGCCAGAATCATGTGGTGGATGCACATTGTGAAGGTGAGGCAACCTAGGCATTGTGATGCTCTGGGTGACGACCTGGTGGAGTCCTGCATTCATGAGGTGGTTACTAAGATGTGTGGCATTTACCTAAACAAACTTCACTCCTTTATGAAATGATATTCCCTAATACCAGTGGCATCATTCTGCAGGATGATCCCCCACATCCACACTACAAACACTAAAGTATATGGCCGTGTTGATTTGGCCTCTATATTCCCCAGATCTCAATCAGATCAAGCATTTTAAGAATCTGCTTCTGATGTCTATGAAGCAGGTGGTTTTAATTTCATGGCTTAACAGTTAATGTATGTTCTGTTGTTTCCATAAATTTGTTTTGATTTAGAAGTTGTCATAAATGCAGAAGACAGCAATTCAATCAAAACACTGGAGAACTGAAGTATTCCATTCTAAACTTTAGACAAAGATCATAAAGGTTTATTTTTCCAGTTTCACTCTAATGCCTCCTAGTTCTATTCTAGTTATTTTATAACCAGAATGGTACTAGATCAAAATCATGCAATGTCCAGGCAATGAGATGTTCCCTAAATGTACTTACTTGACACCTTATGTGGCCTGGAACCACGGATATGACTGGGTGTGGCAGGGGCAGGACCAGGCTCCACTCTCTGGCTCGGTGACCTCTCAGTGGTCGTCGGGCGGCTGGGTGAGGGACCTCCATGAGGCCAGGGTGGATCTCTGAGGCTTGGTGGGGGTGAGTTTCGAGCAGGTTCCAAAGGAGGAGGCTGCTTGAAGACAGAGGGCTCTGAGTTGGAGGTCTTCTCCAGAGGAGACAGACTGGAAAGAGAAAAGAAGAAATGCTCGAACACAAAATATAAAAAAGTAAGCAATGCACAACAGTCAGACTTCAGTTTAGGTGGCTTCCTTGGACTAGATATCTCTCTTCAAAATCCTGTCTAGGATGTTCTCATCCCTTTGTCAAGCCATTTGAGCATTTTTCCTGCTCAAACACTTGTAACTGAATTAACTGGATTATTACTACACTACACAGAAGCTAAAGACTGATCTGTAGGGCTGGTCCAAATACCTTTTTTTGTGCTTCGAGTATTCGGAAATGAAAAACATTGAATATTCGAAGCTTCGGTGGGAGGGGGCGGAATTTATTCTTATCTTATATTCGCCATCTTGGATTCAGAAATAGAATTATAAATAAACAAACCGCTAAACACAGTTTTTCTTTTATTGCCTCAATAGCCACATAGCTCATTTTTTATTTGCCGCAAGACCCGGCCAACCGGCAAGCTCCTATTAGCCAGTGTATTAGCCAGTGTATTAGCCAGTGTATTAGCCAGTGTATTAGCCAGTGTATTAGCCAGTGGAAACTGGCTTGCCAGATAGCGTCTTCACAAAAAGCCACAAAACTTGACAAATCTCGCACAAACATCTCAAAACCAAATCGAATGCATTTTTCCACTACCAGCCAGCTGTAAACACTGCCGGGGAGGTGCAAAATAAACACTTCAGTTCACAGCGTTGCTCCTGGGTGCGTCTCTCTGGGAGAGCGTCATTTCAAACTTCTCCTATAAAATCCTCACTGCAGGTCACAAATCCGCATCGAACACCTTCATAAGTCTTCCAACTGTCCTGCTGTGGTGTTTTTATCCATATTCAGGCTAAAAATACTTGTTTTTACAGGACAAACCATGGTCTTCTTTTTGATACGCTCCTAGTGAGCATTGAACATTGTATGCCTCCCATTAAAGCTGTTTTTTCCGCGGCCAAGCTGCAGGGAGAAATGCACCGTTAGACCCGGAGCGCATTGGAAAGTTTCTCTGGTTCTAGGTGGAGGAGAACTCCGTGCTCAGGCTCGATGGAAAGGTCATAGAGTTTTTAGTGTGAGTCTAATAAATGAACTAAAATAAATAACAAAATATGATTAATTATTAACATTAAATATGTGATGTGAATATTATTTCCAACTGAAAAATGCTGTATTCCGGAGTTTTACGTATTTATCCGCTAGCTTTATAACTGACGTATTGGGTAGTAAAGATTGGAGCTCCACTCTCCAGTCGTCTGCAGCTAGACGCGCTTGGTTTCGTAGGGGTTGATGTCACAATTATTTTTTCTTTCGAATACTCAAATCTTAAAATGAAAACTTGAATGCCATCCCACCGAACGAATACACAAATATTCGAGTCCAGCCCTACTGGTCTGTGTACCTTATGGCACACTGTGAAGCAAAGATTCTGATATTTAATGTAACATTGCACATTACACAACAATTACTCCTTTGTAGTGGTATCATCGCAACATTTTTCCTTGAAAAATACACAGGGGCCATATTTAGCTTCATTTGTATTTCGACAATTGCGAGTTGGGCTTCATTCTGTGCTGCTCTCTATTGATGGCTTTTTCAATGTGCCTTATATAAGTGGTCACGTTACCCTGAGTTTGGTTGTTGACACTGTTTGGCCGCATGCAAATGAGTACTGATAAAAAGAAAGGGCGTTTACAGTGATTTTGTGTATTTTGATATACATAAACACTTTTGCGACGGATGTAATTGTGAATTCACGCAAAAAAAGGAGCTTCAACCCTAAGAAACGATTCAACAATAAAAGGTATACCAGCATATCATTAAACAAGTCTGCTGCAACTCACCGAAACGCATCCTTGGTGGTTTTGCTGTGCCTGAACTGAGGGGGCGTGGAGGGCGACTGGGGCGAGGGTCTCGGGGGTCCACCAGTGCCCTGACTCCTGCCACTCCAGGAGGCTGTCCCATGGCCTGAGGCGGGAGGTGCGTGTCCGTGGCGGGGGTGTGTCCGCTGCTGGGCGGAGGGTGGAGTGGAGCGCAGGTGTGCATAGAGCTTCCCCACAGACCCGTGCCTTCTCTCACAGTGCTTCTCGAAGGCCTGTGGCTTCACCACCTGACCGCAGTGGCTACACACCACCAGGTAGAAGTCGTCGTGTCCAGGATAATGTCCAAAGATGGACATATCTGTGAAGAGGTTGGGACATAGAAGATGAATATACTGAACTTTTCACAACAGGAAGTGAAAGCAATGAGTGATCAGACCAGAATGATGCACAGAACACACACACAAAACAAACAAACAAAAAAACAACAAAACAAACAACCCCCCAGGAGCAAACACTAAAGCCATTTCAAGTGACCATTTGGTCATCCAACAGAACGTGGCTCTTCGTAAATCTGTCAAAGAAAGCTCTGTCGGTAGCTATGCATAACAAATGTCAGAAAATTAAATCACAATTTATTATATATTTCTCTCAGTATATTTAAAAATGCCTGATGCCTGGTAGAGTAATTAAATGCACTCCTGAATAATTTGCTTGGTTTCAAATTTATTTAAAATACAGAGTTGTGTTTATAAAGCCACATTTTGACCCACAAAAGTATCATTCAAGCAAATCAAAGCACATCTAATTTAAGGCCTGAACAAGTGAAGAAACAGGTGCAGATGATTCCAGATGATCAGCTGGTGATCAGTTCCCAATACTTTCATTTAATCTACTCAGGATGTCAAAGACAAAAAAGTTAGACAGGAAAAAGACTTTTAAACAGTACATCTTGATAATGATAAACACTGTCATATTGCCCATCATTATGGTACTCTATTCAGGTTGAATACAAGTGAATATATGTTGGTTTTAATTAAAACTTCAAAACAAGCAACACAAAAAACCCCCGCAAAACTGCAGCTCTTTCTTAATGACAAAAGTGAGCAAACATGGACAATGTCCCTTCAAGACCCCAAAGCTCTGACACCTTCCAGTGTCTAACAGCAGAGCATCACTAATTAGGACCAAAATAACCCTTGGTTCAATGCCAACGCACTAGATGTGTGGCTCTTGTATGTTTTGTTGTGTGTTAAACCACCACACAGTCAGGTAACATGTTAAAAGAATCGGTGTAAGTGTGATAGCTGTAGCTGCAGACCCGGGGTGACATACCCTCTTTCCTTAACGTCATGGTTTCCGTCGTTTTCTTGCCATTCTTGCTGCAGTCTTCCCCGTCGGACCCTGAAACAGAAAAGCTGGGTGTGAGTTTGCAGCCTAAACGCAGGGCAATCCCCGCTGCAGACACTTCACTGAGCGTAATGTAGGACACATTATTTTTAGGCGGGAAAGAAAACAGCAACAGTCCAGCAATGACAGCCTGCACATTAACTAGAGCTGTGACTTTGTGCGGGGTAAAGTTGAGAATTTAAATTAGGTTCCAAATAAGAACTGGTATGAAAATATTGAATACCCAATGTTTTTCTGATCAGTACCAAAACACTAAACATCAATAAAGCCATGCAGAGGTTCCAAATTTTAAAAACACTGACGCAATATCCAACATTGGGTACACATATTTTTGTGAATTTTGGACCCGCTCATCAATTTTGAAGCCCTACATAAACATGCTTGGCTACCTGCCAGAACTTATATTATTTGAATGCATCAAGCATTAACATACTAATTTGTAACATTTTAGTTAGCATTTTATTTTATTTTTCCAGGGACATTCTGAAAGTTTTAAGGTATCGTTATTCATACATGGCTTTCTTTTTGTACCACTACAGAAGAAAATTGGGGAATCAATAAGAACTGGAATTGCTCAAATTCATGTGACCCAGAATGAAAAAAAAAAAAAAAAAATCTGCAAACAAAGACATTGGGGGATCGAAGGAAGATTTTAAAAGAGTTCAGTCAGAGTGTGACTGAAGAGCCTCATTAGAAGAGACAGGTCACTGGAGATGAGTCCGTCGGTACTTTCAGGGTCGGTGGTCCATCACATCTTCCTCTGGGTGCGGCAAGGGAAGATGTACCTATGCTGGGGGGGCAGTGTTTTAAGTGACGTGCTGTTAAAAGTGTTTAGGTGGATGTGCGGACCACCAGAAGCTCACCAAATCAGGGAGCACTAGAGTTGGGAGAGATGGAAGACAACGAACACATTTTAATCCAAACAGTTAGCAGGAGGGCTAGGGCACCAAGCTGCCTCCACGAGCACAACACAGGGGGTCTTAAACCATCTGCAGACCACTGTATACCTACTGATAGTGGGAAGGGGGATTATATCGTTGAGTTGGTGGGCTCCGTCAGTCTGGGAGCATTAAAAAGTGGCTACCGATTGAAAATAGAAGCCGTATATAAAGCTAACTGCAGCTCCGTGATGGCTACTGGTGTCAAACTCCTCCTCCAGGACCACAGACTGTTTTTGCGCGGCTGGTGAAGGCTGTGTGGAAGTAAAACAGCCCGCCATGCTGTAAACAGGGGCGTTTTGGTTAATGTAGTTGGGTGTTGGACTAACAGAGCCGGGGAAGTCTGAGCTACCGAGGCGGCTAGTGCTAAAGTTAGCTTCCAGCAGTGCAGAAAGTTGTCTGACTGGACCGCCGCCTCCCTGACTGCACAGTAAAACGCTCTGAGTGTACTCAGAGATTGTATTTATGTGTCCCCCGCGGCTCCAGACAGCCTCAGCCACGGCCGAACTCGGTAAATCGGCTGTCTGGCTCTCTAGAGCCGGGGTCCGAGACGAGGGCAGGGCGCTACCCGGCCAGCACTAGGACCCGGCAGGTCCTTTGTTTGGGTACCGCGGTGAGGGGTGCCGAGCATTTTCGGACGAAAATAAACCTCCTCCTGGACCCTCCGGCCGCCGAGACTGCCACCAGCGGGAGCAGCGGCGCCGCTACTTACCATCCGGCGCTGTCACGCTGACCCGCTCCGCCCAGGCGCTCCAGCTCTGGCCCACGAAGTCGTCGAGACTCGGCACCCGCCGATCCAGAGCAGCCATTACTTTAACTGCGCGTTCACGCACCGCCATCATCATGACCGCGCGGCAGAGACGCTGACGTCACGGCGCGCGCTCCCGAGAGCCCGGCGGAGCGCGGAGGAACAGTTAAAGGACAAGACCAACCAGCACTGTCCTCGCCAGATGTATTTTTTATTCTTATTTGTACGTGTTAAAAAAATTATATATATATATATATACACACACACTTTACTTCAAACCTGTTAGTTAGAAGTTTAGTTATACGGAGTGTGTTGGGGGTGTGGAATAACTCAAAAGTGTGAAGAGCAAGGTTTACCTGTAACGTTTCATATAAAACCTCAAGTACCATGTAGGTTCATGGATGGTTTTGAATTTTGTATATGACCATATTTGAGTAAACACTTAAGGCAAGAAATCTGGTTACATACTAAGGTTTAAAAGTAATTACACACTTCTCTTTTAAAAAAATTAACTAGAAAACATTACAAACACCTAAACAAATGTAACTGGTTTTGTGGAACAATCTATATTGAATATTCAGTTTAATGTAAAGTTACTGTACTGTGTGTACTTTCATCAAACTAACTCCCCCTGCCTCCTTACAGCAGCCCCAATTTACTGCTACCTTTCCAGCAAACGGAAAAAAGATAAGGAGACTGGAGAGGCCAAGACATAATTCTTAAAACTTTCTACTTTTCTTTGGACTAGATATAATTTTGGCACAAATTTGAACAACACTTGGGCTTCTGATCTTGTTTATATATTTTGTCCAATTATATGTTATTACAGACTACAAATAAAGGAAAAGTAAACAGTTATATTTAGGCAATTCAAAAGTTTTCCTGTTTTTACAACATTGAAAGAGCAGCATATTGCTTTTTTTTGTTTTAATCCAAGGTTGGGCCTAAATTTCTGGACTGTACAGTGCACAAACACACACAGCTTGGTACCTTGAACATGTGCTTTTTGATAACAGGGATTTTACTGGTTGGAGCACACTGCAACCTAGTGGCCGAAAAAAAGAACTGCAGCTTCTTTCACCTTCAGAAAAAACAAAGCACACACAGGGATGGAACTCTCCTCATTTAATCATTCACATCACAGGAAATGTGAACAAACGGTTAATATTTTCCTCTCAATCAAAGGCACAAGAGCTAAGTAAATCCCACCCCCAGACCCAACAGTTAAGAAAACTAGAATAAACTGACTTTAAACAAGCGATTTTAGCAGTGTTTGTACAGAAACGATATAAAACGGATTGAGAGATTCTGCTTCAGTGGCACTTGGGTTTTCCTTACATATAGCTCAAAAGCACTGACTTCCATCTGAGCTTCTATGCTGGCCATTTAAAAAGACTAATCTCCAATTGGCAACTACCCTCCTGGGTTACAGGCTATAACCTGCCCAAGAAAAAAACTTGGATTAAGGACCAAGGCATGTTACCTCTAAGGCATTTCTATTGCAGTAAAACTAACATTGTTAAGGCAAAATAAGGGACACTTCATGGCCAATTAGAAAAATAGCATAGATGATATCACTTTCTAGGGTGTTTTCACACCACCTACTACCAACAAATGATTTCAAACAAATGAACCATGTTGCATGACCCAACTTTCAATTGAAAAAACTCAAATGAAAAAGACTAGATAAAGAGGTTACTTTCAAGGTGTTCTAAAACAGTCTCCTTCTTAAAGTTGAGAATTTTCTCACTCTTTTGCTTCATAAAAGAAAACAAAAGACGAAAGACAGTGATGGCAAATACAGAGTCACAAGATGTCAGCTGACATACAAAACAAACAGGACATTGATGCCACAAACAGTCAAGACTGCTTAGGGAAAATGCATAGCAAAAATACAGCTATAAATATGGATGGCCTTTCTCATTTGAATAAAGAAAGAGGAAATTAGTGTTACAAATCTGACATATGGTGTCTCAATCATTACTGAGGAAACCTGGCTTGAAGTCATTTATCCACCACACAATCAAATCCAAAGAGCCATATTAAAGAATAAACAGCTTTCAACACAAAGTACTGGCAAAGCACATTAAAGGAAAATTACAGCAACTTTTCAATGGTTCTGCATATTTTAGTTGAGAAGTAAACAGTCATTCTTATTTGGTATGAAAAGATTTTCTAACAAGTGAGATTTATTCACAGTGGTGTGAATGAAAACGGACGTCTGAAGGGTTAAAAAGCTTCCGCAATGTAAGTCACTATATGAAATTCCTGAGATTTGAAGAATTGGAGAATTTCTAATAAAACCCGTTATGAAGACGTACATACAAGAACATTGGTTGCCATTTATTTGTAGTTTCACTGGTGGGTTTGGATAGTAAATGAAACAACACTTGTGCTGTAAATCATGGCAACTCCTGGTTCCATTCACCACCACTGCAAATGTTTTTTTTTACAGAGAACCATACCAATGGCTCATATCAAATCACTACGAATGACTTTATACACATTAACAACTAAATTTTGCAGAACATTTGATAAATTGGTTGAAATTCCCTTTTAAGGCCTGGAGCTGATCTTAAAGAAATTGTAGTTTTGTCCCTGACTTATCAAGTGCTTTACAAAATATGGCAGTCAGTTTTGCAGAACCACAATATAACAACGGATGTGTCATAATTAAGGCACTTTCCCATTAGAATAAATGTCTACATTGTAAAAACAAGTTTTTAAGTGTTTAAGGCAAGATTGTAATGTCTTAGTTCACAAAAAAAGGGGCACGGGAATGTGGCACTTAGGGTGTAAGGCTTTCAAAAGGCAAGGTTTGTTTTTTTCCCCCAGACTGGACAGGTTTCCCTAATCAAACACACACAATACACCTGGCAGTTAACAATGGAGTTAATTCAGGAGTGTTTGAGGGGGAAATTGCCAAACTGAGCTGGACATTGACCCTTCAGGACCACAGCTGTTCATCTCTCTGATTAAGTACAAAACTAACTGTACTATTACTGCACTTTAAACAAAAACTAGAAATTCAGTGCACAATATCGACATACTAGGCATTGTGGTGAATCCCTTCTTTTTTCTCACCTGCCTTCAACTGCCTATAATGTAGCATTTTAATCTGAAAATTAAATGTTATGTAACAAATCTAAACTCATACCTCAGTTCATTATGATGATCAAGATTTTGACAAAGATTTGTAAAGCATGTGAACAGAGGATGAGTTCATCTAACTTAAGAGACTGGAGGTGTATGACTGCTGCATTAAAGGCGGCAAAAATGCAACAGTGAAAAAATGATTAGTAGGAGTAATACAAATCTGCAGTAGTAACATCCCAGATATTTTTTCCGACCTTAGTATTAGGAGACCTGGATGTAAATTGTTGTTTCAGGTGATGCCACCACGACAGATGCTCAGATAATTACTGACATGTTTAAAAAATAAAAAATAAAACAAACAAAAAAAAAGCCAAAGCGTTCAGCACAGTGCATGAAAACGCAAATTGACCGTTTGGTTGAGTCAAAGCCTTTACTTCTGAACTGACAGTGGCATCCTCGAGTCTAGATTGGCTTCAACAGAGAGGGAGGAGCCTGGATGGTCCAATTAGGAGCTTGGACCTCCTTCCTCTGGATTAGGCGGTGGGTGAGCAGGCTTGTGGAAGGGAGTCTCCTTATAGATGAACCAACAGTTACCCGCCCACAAGATCAGATTGAGGAAGCCAAAAATCTAATGAAGAGGGAGACATGTTTGCAGGTTAACTACATTATCACATCAGTACATCATTTTAAGAACAATTCTCTAAATTAATTTTATTTAAAAATTAAATGAAACTAGTGCGCATACTTCAGCAGTTGCATTACTCTGTGTGTGTGTGTAATTTTTATAATAGTATGATATGCTTGTATTTTATATTTGTTTAAGCCTTTAAATATTAGAAAAGTGCAAACTATGCAGAAAGTGGAAAAGCATTTTTTAAAGGAATAAAATAAAAAATTTTAATTTAAGAATGAGAGCTGATTTTGCCCCACTTCACCACCCCATAAAAGGGATCGCATTACCAATCTCCCCAGTAATGAAGTATATAACATGTAAACAGAGGGTTCCAGACATGTTTTGATCGTTACACTTGTTCCCTTCAGTGCATGTGTGTACAAGCTTAACGATCGGATGATCAGCCCAGTGCTAATTGTTTAAAACAAGCTTTTTTTGTGTGCTCAATCCTGTCTGGAATAGAAAACTAAATGGACAAATGTACATTTAAACATTATTCCAATTGGGACTTTAATGACATTGCATTGAAATAGATAGACTTAAATATGTTCCCCCTTTGCAGCCAGTCAATTCATTCTATAGATCATTTTTTGAGGTCAGGCACTGGACGTGAAGGCCTGGCTTACAATCTCTGTTCCAGTTTATCTCAAAGGTGTTGGACTTGGCTGAGGTCAGAAAATTTCACTGAACTCATCCAGCAATGTCTTTATGGAGTTTGCTTTTTGCACCGGGGCACAGTGATACTGGAATAGAAAAGGACCTTCCCCAAACTGTGGTCAAAAAATTGTCAGAAATGTTCTGGATTGTCTAAAGCAGTAAGATTGCCTTTCAATTGAAGGGGCCACCTGAATTCAATAATGAAAAGCTGTGTCCCAGTACTATTGCGAATATAGTATATATATCAAGAGATGGCAGATGCAGAGCAAAACACACAGCAATCATAAACAGACTTCATAAACAGTAAACTCAGGTTTGTTGTGCTTTGTTGATAAATAGCTCAGGCGTATTTAAACTTAAATGGGTTGGTAAGGGCAGACAAAATATAAAAATGGTGGATTTGAAATTCAAATCAATAGGAAATGCTGGGCTCACCACAGAAGCATTGAGGCGCCCCATGGCAGCGTAATTCTTGACAGAACAAGTTGGGTTACAATGCTTGGTCAAGAAATCAGGGTCGGTGGCATTTTTCACATCAGTCAGTCCTTTTCCCCAAGCAGAGGAAGACACCAGCCACAGGAAAGCAAAGATCCCAGTCAGAACCAGATCCTAAAAGGGAAAAATTTTTTATTGATCCTGGAGGAAATTGCTTATGTTATGGCTGCACAGAAACACAGAGACAAGAACTATATAAACTGTAAATAAATCAAATGATCCCGAAAATATTCTTTTAAGTATTTGTCCAGATACCCTATTTGTCAAAAACACGTTATTTGTGCCTTTCCGAATACCGTATTCGGGTTCGGCTTCACCCCTAATGGATATGTATGACAGGTTTGTTCAGGTAACAAAAGGGAGCTTTTACTTTCCATTTCATACATTTAAAATTTATACACCAGTCAGCACAACATTAATTACAGTGACACCTGTCAGTGGGTGACTGGGTCAGAGCATCTCCAAAAGAGCAAATCTTGTGCAGTCATCAGAACCAACCAAAGGTTTTCCAAGGAAGGATGATTGGTGAACTGGTGACATGGTAAAGGACACCTACGGCACTCTGAGTTTAGTCTGATCCCACAGAAGAGCTCCTGTAGCATAACCTGCTGAATACGTTCATGTGGGCTCTGATAAAAACAGATAAGCTTGCTGAGTATGTGGATGAGAAGATGCAGACCTCTTCTCTGGGAAAGATATTCCACTTGGCTGCACCACAGGAAGCAGGATGTTCTGAGTGATGATCTGCTGGGAAACATTGGGTCCTGCATTCATGTGGATCTTCCTCAGACATAGCCCACATCCCTGAATTATTTTATTGTACAACACTTCATGCTGATGGTGTTTCCTAATGGCAGTGTCCAAGATAATTAAGGTTATAAGGGGCATCAGGCAGCGTAGTGGGAAGGGTGTTCAATTCCCAAGACAGCTAAGCACCTCTGAGCTACCCTGAGCAAGGCACTGTCCCTCCTCGGGTGCTCTGTTCCAGGCTACACGGTGCTTCACTTGGTTAAAGAGTTAAATGCAGAAGAATAATTTTGTGCTTATCACACTGTGTGCTGTATGTGTTCACATATAACAGAATTTTCACTTTCACTCTTATAGCAGGATGATGCACTCCAACATTTCTCACTGTTCAGGAATGTTTTGTGAAACATAACAAAAATGCTGATCGGTCTCTGAATTTCTCAGATCTCAGAGGTCTTAGCAAGTGGTTTTAATGTTATGGCTAACTAGTGCATACTGCTAAATTTACTTCCGGTCTATTTAGTCTAGTCTATAAGAAATAACTAATCTGATACATTTTAAGTTTCTATAAGAGTGCTCCAAACTAGCCACTGACCACCATAAATAGCCAGCCATTAATGTCATTAGTAATGAGTAAGATAGTAAAAAATGGTAAGAATACTGAAGCCCATAAGAACGAAACAGATTTCAGCTTTTCGAATGAAAAATAACTACAATCAGAAAAATAACTAATTTGCATTTCGATTAGCACTTTCATTACTGTCAATACTAGCTTCAAAATGATGACTAACAGCTTACATTCAAACAAACATAACTCACTTTGATTCTTTTATTTACATGACTTCATCACACCCCAACTGACAAAAAGACAACTCATTTATATTCTCCATGCTGCAACAAACTATAAAGCTATAGAAAAGAACTGGACTAGGTTTAAATAAGTGCACTCAGGTAATTAATAAGTGCGAGACTTAATTTAGAACAGACCTATCTTTTCCATTTGCAGAGTTCTTGAGTGAATTTTATGATTTCCTGCAATCATTCTAAACTTCATGTTCTCTATTTGCTGCTGCCTTTCTGGACTTACAGTGTCCCCATATTTGCTGATGCCTTGCAGGATTTGTGTATTTAGTGTATTTAGTGTATTTAGTTTATTAATGTGTTGTACATTTAAGGACTTGGACAATGGGAAATCAATTCTATATCAGTTCACATATTGTGAGTCACTTGAGAAATATGAACAGGTAGTAAGTTTACTTACAATGATGGGGCCTCGGCTGGTTTCTCTGTAAACATGCTGGTAGCCCAGGTACAGAATCAGAGTAAAGGTGCAGTACAAGAAGCCGAAGACGCCAACAGACACGAAGAACTCAGCCGAGGACGAGAAATCCCCCATCAGGTATGTTTTGTTGGTGGTGCCATTGCAGGTAGGTACATCAAATGGCTGACTGGGAAGCCTGATAAAGAGAAGCAGTACAGTGACTGTAGACTGCATCAACTGCAGCTTACAAAATGTCAGTTTGCCAGTTAAAAAAAAACAAAAAAACAAAGCCTAATACTACTAACTATTATAATTTTATAACCTACAAAATCCCCAGTCCAGCTAATGACAATATTCTCTATGTTATGACTGATGTTCTGGTCAGTAATGTGCTCACCTGAAAGGATAGCCAAAATGTATGGTAACATCTTCTGGTTTGTCACATGTAGTGGTCATGGTGGTGGAACCGACATAACCACCAGTGGTGGCAAAGGCAAAAATGGTGAAAAGCTGAAAAACAGAATGCAGACCACAAAGTGTGAGGTTAATTTAAGAATACAATACTTTTTAATCACCAAAAAATAAAGCAATCACCATTGTAAAGACCGCATTTTACGACTTACCATTCTGAATGACTACAGAATGACTGTTTCAAAAATTAGTTGAATTTCCCTTTAATTCTGATAAATCGAGGCATGACTTGCTACTTTACCTATGCCAGACTTTCTTGCATTTTCTAAAGTGAAGTGAGCAAACAGGTGCAGATAACTACTTATGTTCAGGCAGCACCCCGTATACTGGTGGTGCTGAATGTTGAGTGTTTGGAATTCCTTTATGTAGATACCTTGCATTACACATCTTTAATTTAATCTAATCAATATACAAGATAAGGCAGTTTGACAAGCATCTAATTGTTTAGTATTTTCAACAATTGACGATTTTCTGGTTCTGAAATGTGATAAACATGCTTCTATGTTACAGATCTGTGCATCTGTTTGCCTTTCTATGACAAACTATGCACAGTTAAAGTTCATTTTGTTGCCTTGCACCTTGTAAATTAAAACTGTTGGTAGATTTGAGACTCCTGAGTGGCATAATTGTATTGGCTCAAATATTGGGAGACCACAAGTTCAACATCTGGTCGTCTTGTGTAGTGCAAACCGTGACAGGTCAGATCGGTGTAGGCTTTCCCTTTCACTTTAACTTTCGGAAAACATTTGCTTTCCAGACTGTTGCCTTTATTTTCTCTCTCCCTAATTCCTCCATTTCTCTCCGCTGACTCATCCAAACTCATGCAACTGCTTACTTTCCTTTTCTTCAAGAAGCTTCTTGTACACAGTAAAGAAAACCCCTGGCAGAGACCAGAACAGCGCTGACGAAGAATGTGTGTGGTGTGATAAACAAAGTTAGCAGAATCACTAACGAGGAATTCTTTCCAGGACTGTCTTCCATCTCCCAACTAGATCTCCTCAGTTCAGGTTTACACATATGATTAAGATTTTGCTACAGAGAATGCTGCACATTCAGAAACAATATGTAGATATAGAGACATAAAAAAGACAAAGAGAGAGACAGGGTGGGGGGGGTGGCAGAGAGAGAGAGAGAGAGAGAGAGAAAGAGAGAGAAAGAGAGACAGAGAGAGAGAGAGAGAAAGAGAGAAAGAGAGAGAGAGAGAGAGAGAGAGAGAGAGACAGAGAGACAGAGAGAGAGAGAGTCACACATTCAGAAACAAAATGAACTGCAGCACAACAAAAGCATCACAGCTCTGTTAACGAAATCATTTGAGAAATAAAGTTCACTTCATTGTGGAGAAAAAAACCCAGTGAACTTGAATAACACTTGCAGAATACTCTGAAATGATTTTGCTGCTTCAATAAATGTAACCTAAATTAGCACATGTTGAACAGATGCCCCACATGTTAAAATAAAACACACACAATAAATAAACTAAAACACGTGTTGGGGCTCTGTTATGAACTGTTGCACTTTACCTCACCTCTCAGAAACAGCACAAGAACTGCCTGATCTTTCACTTGGGCAAAACTATGAACCTGATATAGTTTTGAAACAAACTGATATTCTTCCTTCGACCAGATAAAAAACTTAAACCGAAAGAGAGAATCGAGCAGCAGCTGTGAATTATGGTGGCCAAAACACAACCACATAAAAAAACCCAAAAAAACCCCCACATTTCAGAAAACACACCTCCATTTCAAATACACCATTTCAGATAATGGAAAGAGCAGGACCACACTTCTTGTTTGTGAATGGACAGTACCCATGTCACTCATGACAGAATGACTCATGATGAATAGTCTCCAATCACAAACAAGAACAAGTCTTAAGTTTTCTGAAATCAAAATGTTAAATATGAAATATATATCTTGCACTTTAAATTTGAAACTTCACAGTTAGATGGGACCTTTCCAATGAGTGTGTGTTTTTGAAATGTGTGTGTGTTTTTGAAATGTGTGTGTGTTTTGCCTCTCAGTAGTGAAGAGCTTTGTCTGACAGCTTCCAGGAACAACAGGTTCAGAGGTAATAACTCAATATTCTTATTCTTAATATAAGATTTAAATTTACTGAAACTATCAACAATTATTTGTAATATGACTAAATTTCATAATCCAAGTCTAAAGGTGTGAAACATTTTAATGTATACAGAGAGAGAGAGTTTTAAAGCACTTAAACTGTTCTTATTAAAACTTGGATGGAACAAAGTGGTTGCACAACCGATTGTTGTCCATTCTGGGTTTCTCCATGTTTAACAAATTATCTTGACCACTTAAACTTGAAATGAAACATATTTGCAAGGGTTTTTTTGTTGTAAAAAAGCACAAAAACGATGGGAAGGGCTTCTCCAAGCCAAAAAATGTGCTATTCTTCAATATTAGGTTTCACAATTTGCATTCCAGAGTCATCTGAGCGTATGAGGGGTGTTGGCCTGTAAGTTAATGATTATGACACCCTCAAACACTTTCCTATAAATAGACCAGCGCTTTTGGCAACCAGCCGCATTACAGACGTCCCCTCTCCCTGCTCACATACCACAAACATTAAACCTTTTCTGTGAAGACCTCAAGACTCTCATGCTGCCTATTTAAAGAGCAGCCCTGGCAGGCTCACCGCAGGTCACTATGGGGGGGAAAAGGATCAGGCAGCATGAAACTGCAATCCCAATCATTTTTTCATTAAACAGGCTCAAATGAAACATGTGATTCAGATTATTCATGTTTAGACTAACAATATGGCGTACTTTTTATGAAACAGAACCTTTAAAACTGTATTTGTGCCATTCATTTAAAGCTGGGTCATATTAAGGAAAAAAATACCTACAGAATGACCAAATAAAAAAAAATCATGTTTCAATCTCAGTTCTGAGATCTGCAGTGGAGCCACTATAAGACTTTACACTGCAGAAGCACTGCCTTGGACTTCACGCAATGTGGGGCATGGCAACGACAGTAGACATGTTCAGGGACTGCAGAGCCAAGGATCTTAATATGGAAAGCAACGGGGAAAAATATATACCACATAAAGCTACTCAAAAATGTACAAAATATTATAAAAGGCCTATCTGAATTTCCAGGTGTCTTATACTGTCATCCATTCTTAGGAGTTCTTATTATATTATTTTTAAAAATTATATTCATTTAAGTGTGTTTAAGTGTGTGGAGACGGTCTCGGGGAGCAGCGTGTGGGGTCGGGGAGCGGTGTGTGGGAACGGTACTTACTCATGGTATCTCAGAGGTTCCTAGCAGCACCCACGACTTTGTGATCGCAGGATATTTGTCCGAATATGGTTTTCGTAAAAAACATGTTATTTGTGCCAATATGAATACCGTATTTGTACTTGTATCCACCCCTATAAATATATATACACGCACACACGCACGCGCACACACACGCACACACACGCACACACACGCACACTCACGCACACTCACGCACACTCACGCACACACTCACGCACACACTCAC
>JBBKCR010000128.1:12668785-12681108 GCA_037577295.1 Ladigesia roloffi | reverse complement strand
GTACTGAAGCAGCTACTAAGACCTATTACTGAAAGAGAGGCTATTTTTCCTTTTATTTTGCTTGTAAAATCTGTCAAACTGTCTAACCTTTGGGATATTGAGTAGATTAAATAAATGATATGCAAACAAATATTTTACTGTGACAGACTGCAAAGTGCTAAAAGACACAAGGGGCCTAGATAAAGGAGTTCCAGCCACTCAGCATTCAGCACCACCAGTATACTTATTACCCCCTGATCATCTGGAATCACCTGTTTCTTCATTGGTTCAGTTTTTGTGGTCAAATTATTTGCTTAGGTGTGTTTGTGTTTTCTTTTCCAGTCCATGACATTAAAAGAAGCCATCAAGTCTTCCCTCACCATTCTGAAACAGGTTATGGAGGAGAAGCTGAATGCTACTAACATCGAGGTAATCTATGACCCAGTGGTGTACTTCTGATCATACTGTGGGTATTAGAAGCGACATAAATGCTCATTAATATATCACCCATCACTACAGTAATTGAGCAAGACTGCCTGGGGGCACACAGGAGAAATTTCAGGCCGATTGTAGGTGGAATTCTTAAATACTTTAACATATTTCAGTATGTTAAAGGGCCCGTATCATTGATTTTCTGAAATAAAAAATGGTTAGCATATGTTAACATTCACTGCCCTGTCCGCACAGTCTGTATATGGAAACTAATCTGCATTTTTAATTGTTACAAAATCCACACAGTTCAATAAATCTCCTTATTCAGCCTGCACTAACCCTAACCACCATGCATTTATTCTGAAATTTTAAAAAGCCTGTTTTGAGACCCATACTGTAATAACTATTAGCAGATTATATATTGTGCATCCTTAGTATGAATGTATGAATGTTAATCACTCCAACCAAAATTATTCTGGAAAACTCTAGTTCAGGGGTGGGCAAATCTGGCCCTGGAGTCCAGCACGTTTTGGTGATTTCCCTGCCAGCACATGACGTTTCTGTGTCTAGCTGTAAATGATTATGGGGATAGGGGCAGGGCGAGGTGGGGGAGGGGCCATCTTTAGCCACGGTACCATGCGCTAATATTTACAGCGTATAGCAGTGGGTCTTAGACACACAGTTGTTCAAGTTTTTGAGTTTGACGCAGAATCTGATACAGATGCAGAAGTACCTGGAGAAGTTTAATCTCTGTGACTAAAGCAGATCGTCTCTGAAAATACAATTGACCCACTGGTTTTTCAGAGGATTGTATGAAAGGACTAAAAAAGATACATTTGTACTCATTTGTCCATCTAAGCACTGGGCAACTTCCGTGCTTTGCTTGTTTGCAAGCAATGATGTCTCTAGGGGGAAAATCGTGTCCACGATCGCATTGACAGTCGGGGCAGCTAATTTTTTAGGGAATTGGTAGGCAAAGCTTGAGAAAGGGGAGGTAATCTTTCACAGTATGATGACATAAGGGGAAATTTCAGATCGGGCCACCGGGTCGTTCTCTCAACTGCGGAGAAGGATAGTCAAAGCACTCTTTACACCTGTTGCCATTTCTAGCCACTGCAGTACCATAGGCAAGCTAGGGGAACTAGTATTAATGATCAAAAAAATCTCAAAGTGACATTTTCGTGCCATGGGACCTTAATGGGAATGTTTATTTCACAAACAAGCATTATTTATGTGCAGGAAAGTCTGACACTAATCTCAATGTCCTTTTGAAATTTTTATCTCTCTCAGCTCGCTACAATAGAGCCAGGCAAGAACTTTCATATGTACACGAAAGAGGAACTCGAGGATGTGATTAAGGACATCTAGAGCTGTTCCTCGCAGGCCTGACTGATGTTCCGTTGGAGAATCCTCATGCAGCTCTGTGCAAATCACCGAGTAACAGCGAGACTACTGGCAGCCTGGCTGTTTCTGAAGGCTCGTCTGTTCAGACCAGAGTCCACTCTTTATACTGTTTTTTCTTTCCTTTATTTCTTCAGTCAATCCAGAATTGTTTCTACAGTTCTGTACAGGCAACAGAACATCAGTACTTGTAGTGCAGTGAAAAAAAGATAATAAATAGGGGTGGGGGTGGGGGGTAGTTTTTTTTGTTACAAATCAATACATTAATAAACTGTTGTATTCTGAAAGAACTGAGTGTTTTCTCAATGGTCCTCCCAGAGTCGTTCTCCATCCCATGCGCAGATCTGAGTGAACAGGGTTGGAAAGCAAATGCATGTGTGTACAGTGTGGAGTATCCAGAATTGGGATTACGAGCAGGTACCATATCTGTACCAAGGCTAGTAACACAGAAACTTTGGGTGACAAATAGACTGCATCCAAAAATTTCTAGACACCTGCTCATCCATCATTAAAATAGTTTGTAGAATGGCTTAGGTCTGGTATGGACACGGTCCTACAACATTCAAGTGACTTCTGAATTGTCTCTTGTAGTAATTATTCACCAAGCAAATATTTTTTACATATATATTTGAAACATATTTAACAGCTGTGACTTCTGCCTTCTTAACTCAGTATCTGAAGAGGATAGGCTGTGCTGTGTCTTGCTGATATTTGATTGGTTGAATCTCTATCTGCTTTAAGCACCAAACCTCAGTGCAGAAATTGTGTGGATGTAGATAAAGTGTATAATTTTATACTAACGGTTTTGTGCCAAAAATATAGAACACATTACATTTGGTACTGATTCAGAAAGAGACTTGTGCTGCACACTAAATCACAAAGTACTACAATACTCCATCCTTGAGGAGGAAAAAGTTCGCTGGCAGTGGGTCAGTTATGTTTTTAGTGGCCTGAGAGAAGGAGGTTTTGAGGTGAGATCCACAACTGGTGGCTATGCGTATGCAGTGTCTGGTTTAAATGTCCATGATATAAGAAAAAGCGAGATACAGGTGATCTCCGCTGTCCTCACTAACCTACAGGGTCTTTAGATCCGAAAAGTAACTATTTCTGTAGTGTTGTGATGCAACCAGATAGAGTGCTCTCAGTAGCTTCTGGTGAGAATGAGAGTCATGAACACTCTTCTCAGTAAGAAGTAGATGCACTACAGTGACTTCATTGAGGGCCTTTCATTAAGGTTCTCTCCAATGTGAACACCAAGGAACTTGATTGATCAAACGTTAGTTATCCTTCTGATTAAACCCTAGTAAAGGTGAGATGGTTTTCCCAGCAAGACTGGTCAAACCTCAGTGAGATGTTTTTTAGCACGGCTGTATTAGTATTAGGAGAGCGTGTAAGCCTGCGGTAAAAGTTATTGTAGCTCGTGGGTTACTCGGGTCAGCATGTACCGCTATAGGGGACCCTTTGTCCTCGTTGACGGGGAGGAGAGGAGGCTGGTGCCCCTCTGACCAATCAGGGTGTGCATACGGAACACCAGGAGGCAGGGACTAACCCACTTTCTCCACTCTGGTTCGCTTTAAGTTCACTTCACCTCGCCTTGGTGGCTGCAAGGCCATGCCATGACAGATGTATTGACCAATGGGATGCGACAGACGGCTTGGGATGACCAGTCACCTTCGTGGGGATGAACGAGTGGGCGGTTTGAATTGACCAATCGGGACTCGGGCCACCCCTCCTTGCCCGAGCTACAGCATCAGTGTACACAACGGGGACGGAGCTGGAGCGGGATGTCCCGAAATGTGACCGTCAGAACTTTCAGTCACGAAATAGTTTGAGTCCGTTCTGCTCGGTTCACAGTAAATATGAGGAGCTTGTGTCGGTGTGTGGCGGTTCTGCTGTGTTCGGTGGCTCTGTGTGCAGGTCTGGAGACGACGTTTACAAAGAGCCGCACACGGAGGAGCCCCCCCGGTCACAGGAGTCCAACTTCTGCGCTGACCGGCCGAAGTCCGGCGGAGAAGAGACGGGGATCAACCGGAGACCCGTGCGCCTCACTGCAGGACCACGAGTCCAGGCTGAAGAACAACACGCACGCTGTGAGTCCTGTTTACTCAGCTGGAACTCGGTCCCCCGTCATGGGAGGACCAATGAGCAGCTGGAGCTGAAATTTTTCACACTGTGAGAAAGTTCTGAGGCTCAGATGCTCAGGCTGATGCTGTTTACTGTATGTGTGTGTTTCAAGAACATTTTTTTGAACGAGCAAACGTGTTCGGGTCTTTGCCAATATGCTCGCCAGGGCTTCTGTTTATCTGTGTCTTTTTCTGTCTCTGAAGTGCCGCGGTCTGCTTTTAACAACTTAATACAATTGGCTGTGTGAATGTGTCTGCATTGCTATCAGCTTGTTTCTCTGTCTGTTTATGTATGTCTCTGTCTGTCATATCTTTCTGTCTATCGCTTTGTCTCCATGTCTTTATCGATCGGTCTCCCTGTCTGTCTAAATGTGTCTATATATCTGTCTGTCTGTCTCTTCTTATTACCTGTCTCTCTCTATATATCTGCCTGTGTGTATGTCTATCTCTTAAAGCATCTGTTTTTCTGCCTGTCATTCTATATATCAGTCTGTCTGTGCTTGTTTGACTGTATCTCAGTGTGTGTGTCTAGTTGTCTGTTTTTGTTTTTGTCTCTTTATAAATCCGCCTTTCTCTCTGTCTACCTCTCTGTGTGTGTATTTTGTATCTGTCTGCCTGTCTGTATGTGACAATCTATATTATCTGTCTCTCTGTCTTTGTAAATAGCTGTCTCTCTATGCATGTCTGTCAGTCTGTCTGTCTCTTTTAGTATCTCCCTATCTGTGTGCCTGATTCTTTTCAGATATGTCTTTCTGTCTGTTTGCCTCTCTGTCTGACTGTGTGCCTGTCTGTCTGCCTATTAGACTCTTTTCTGTCTCACTGTGGTGTCCAAGTCCTCTGCTATTTATCCAGGTCTCCCAAATCAGCTTTAGCTCATTCTAGTTAAAGTCTTACAGTGATCTGTCACACACACACATTTCTGGCTTCACTTGATGTTTTCCATACGTCTTTATAGGCTGAATCTCAAATGTCTCCCTGCATATTTCGCTGTGTAGGTAATGAAGTAAAGCCTCCTCCACCCAGACATTGAGTTAGATGTCCAGCTTTACATGAATGGTGGTGTCAGTGATGGAAAGAACCATACAGACAATCAAACGGCTAAAGGATGGCAATGTTCAAAGAATGTGTATTCAGACGATAAGATCTGCCTGCATGGTGGTGAATTCCTGTGGGAACATTTAGTGTCTGCAGTTCCCCATAACACGGACGACATTCAGCCCACAAAGTGCCTCCCAACGTGTATCGACTCAGCCTGCGATGTGCCAGTTAGATGTTAGAACACATCACATACCGCACATCTGCTCCAAAGAGCTGGTTCCCAGTCTTTCCTCCAGTGCACCGTTCAGTGTTTTCACCTGTTGGTAAATCTGATTGAACAAAGAGTGGTATTAATAATCAATTGAAAAATGAAGCTGGGAAAACATCAGGAGAGAAGGTCGGTCAATAGTTGGTGTCCTTTTTCTTCAAAAATTAACCAGCTGTTTTTGGTTAGTTTTCCTTCTATAAAATTACGTGTATGTAAATGAGCCCTGTTTTTATTGGCTACCCTGTATTGTGTCTCATCCAGGTTAAAACACTCCCAAGAATTCAGTAAGAACAGGTGGAGCTAAACTGTAGATTTAATAGGTAGATACCTATGATTGTATAATTTTTGTGATACAGTATATGTGCAGTATATGTGTGTATATTTAAAACCACTCTTCACTCTCTTTCACTCTCTCTTTCTATATATATGTGTAATTAGGCGCTGATACCAATGAGTCAGGGCACATTTAACATGAGAGGAACTCAGTCTTACTTAATGAAAATGGTTTTATTAAGTACTTGTACCTTTTTTTTATTAAATGAAATTAATTGCATAATTTGGAATAATTTGGTAAATCAGTCTTACTGAAATTTTTGCACGTATTTAAAAATATATGTTTTGTAGTCAGATTAGCATTTGCACCCCACACCCACACAAACACCAGCTCAGTTATGCTTTAGTTAGAGTAAACAGTCTGAAAAACTGCCACAGCAGAACAGCACACTATCAAAAAAAGAAAAAACAAGGCACTGGAATGTGTTTTTCCACAGCAGTAATGCTAATGTCCGCTAACCTGTCTATGGGGCTTGAGTGTTATATTAGCAGCAAGCTAATTTTGAGCCCTGCTTTAACACTAGATAGGTTAAGATATTAGAATATTCAGATAATCAAACCCATTCCAACCCTCTTTTTTCTCTCTTCAAGCTGTTTTGTCTCTGTCTCTCCTTCTGTGTGTGTAAGATTATAAGAAATAAACGAAGCATTTTGTGATACATGCAAGTTTGTCAATAGTACTGTAATGATGTTAAAATGCTACATTCAGGTTACAGTGAAGTTAAAACGAAAGTTGATCTTTTGTGTGGTATGACAGACCCTCTTTCTCTCAGTTCTGTCCCTCCAAATTTGGGGCATTTTTCAAAGATGAATTAAACCCAGGTCTGGATTATGTAGTTCTGGGAATTGAGATTTTCCATTGAAAAGGAAAAGTTAGTCCAGAACTAGGCTTAATCCCTGTCTGGGAAACTGACAAGTACTGTTTCAGATTTTTGTTGATTAATTTAATTTGAACATTGTTTAAAGACAAAAAAGAGGGTTTGTTTACAACAGTGGGTTTTAAACCAATTCTAAGGGGATTTGAGCAAAAACACATCATCTGAAAGCCCCTGAGCAGCAGATTGAGAACCACTGGTTTACAGTTCAGCTTATTGTTTAAAGTAAATAATTGGAATTTGCTAAATCACATCAGAGTGTGGACATAAACGCTGATGTGAACAATGAAGCTCTTGACACAGGATGACACCTCAGACTCCAAAAAGAGCAAAATCATAGTGCAGTCACTGTGGCAAAGCTGTGAGAAGTGATGACAGGAAGCACTTAAGTGTGAAGTGCAAACATGGTGCGGCAGGGCAGAGACGGTTCAGGAGCTGGATTTGTAAATAGCTGTAAAAACTCATTAAGTTCTGGTAAACTTTTATCTTTCTCTATTGTGCGTGCATCTTATTCTCTCTTCTTTTTGATGCCCCTCTCTCATTCTTCCTCTTTGTCTGTCTTCCTAATTTTCTCTCTCTCTCTCTCTATATATATATATATATTTTCTCGCATTCTTTATGTTTCTCTATTTTCTCATCTCTCTTGTTCTCTCTCTCATTCCCTCTGAATTTCCCTCTCTCTTTTATTTGTTCTCTTTTTGCTCTCTCTCCCGCTCTCCCTTCTGTTCTAACTCTCCTGTGCTCTCACTTACTCTCCTGTTCTCTCTTTCCTGTGCTCTCTTTCCTGTGCTCTCTTTCTCTCTCTCTCTCTCTCTCTCTCTCTCTCTCTGTTTGTAGCTCTTCCCTGTTCTCTTTCCTTCTCTCTTTTGTGTCGATTCAATTAGCCACATTCTTGCAGTGTTTCTGCCTGACCTGACCTTTCCCTCTGCAGAGTCTGTGCTTTGTGAGAAAACGAGGATGTTCGTCCTTGGTGCCAAGTAAACTCTGCACTGAGCGTTTTCTGTTTGTTGAAACGGCTCTGAAGCTCGATATTTTATTACTCCAGGCAAATCCAGAACATTCGCCTGAAAGCAAGACGAAGCTTAGCTCAGCAGCCATTGCCGAGCCGGGGGAGCGGAGCCAGGGCTTTTATGGCCGGCCTCTTGGCTCGCGCTGCCTTGTCGTCTTTCTGGCAGGATGAGTGGCAGGCTGACAGATTCTCAGATCTGTGGGCTGTGCCTAAATCTACAGTGTGTTTGAGTCTTTTTAAGGGGAACTAAACCTAAACCTATGGTTTGCTACCGTGCATCTTTAAAGCAAGACAATTTAGAGAGGATAGTAAACTAATGCTGAATCACCATGAGTGAAACTAGGGATTACAATGTTATAATCAAGTACTTAATTAGACAAATAATTTAACATTTCTTATCCTGAATAAATGCTAAAATGACTGAAGGGTACAAAGTTTAAACGTCCATCTATCTGTCTTTCTAAAAAGGGAAATATTTATATAGAGAAAGAATGAAAGAGACAGGGAGAGTGAGAGAAAGAAAGAAAACAAGAGAAAAGGGAATTATAGATAGACAGAGATGAGAGAAATAAAGAGTGAAAGGAAGGAAGAGAAAGAAAACGGATTGGTGTAACAACAAACTAAATCAAGTAGCTACTCCATTTATAGCCAAGATTTCTCATCGCATGCAATTTGGTTAGAGCTGTCTCACCACCTGCGTCTGTAAAACCCAAATAAACCTGAACAGAACTTGACGTAGCTTTGCACATGATCATGATCCATTTGAGCTGAGCTCTGTATGTGAAGCAGATTTCCAGACTCTCATTTCAGTTTGACTTCCACAGCCACGTTCCTCCCCGGGCTTGGAAGTGGTATTTAGGAGTTCCACCCATTCCTGTGAAGACGGCCGTGTAACAGCAGCCACGTCGGGGGGCCAATTTTGGCTCTCTCGTTCTGCCACTTCATGCTTTTAAGATATTGATCTATTTGAGCTAGCTCAGGCTTGTGGACCTTTTTTCTATAGACATTAGCAGTTCAGCCAAAAGAAACTCATAATTTTATGATGCACAGCAAGTAACAAAATCTCGGGTGTAGCTCTTTAAGGAATTCGGGGAATATTGCTCAACTTCGACATGTTTTTCATGTAATTCAACTTTCGGTCCCGGCTCTTAATAGGGATCCAGCTTTACCAGGAACTTTTAATGGGGCTCCTTCCTAAGAGCAGCTTCCTACGAGATGGTTTTTCATGGAATAAACCACGCTGACCCCCACACACACAGCTTTCTCGACACTACTTCAGATGTGCAAACATGCAGTAGTGTTGTGTAAGAGCGCTGAAAATCTGCCTCCCAGTATTTCCTCCCGGCATGGGGAATTTATGACCTGCGAGACAGACCGGCAGCTTTGAACGTGCTCACAGAGCCGCCTTTCAACAGGTGACCACATTGGGTTTTTATTTGGGTTTTATTTAATGTTTGTGCAGCCATAAAAGTACACATACAGCACTCTGTGGCCTGGGAGTTGTTCATAAGGTAACTTCAGGAAATTCTGTCAGAGATGCACATTCACAGAAGGAAAGTTAACCTTTTTTTATTTTTAAACTGTTTGGACTTTTGAATGTCAGTCAGACCAGTGTGGAGCATTCTATGTGCCTGTGCCTCCAACTAAAACACAAACACACTGTGTTTTAACCCTTATAGTCCGACATCAACAAATATAAATGGCCTAAGACAGTACAAAACTGGCGTTTGCTCCCTGCACCCCCCTCTGTGAGTCCCCCGACTTGTTGGCGGGGACTGTCCCAAAGTTCTCCTAGTTTTTTTCGTCTATTTCTAAAAACTGAAATAGAAATGTAATGCTATTTTAAACCCCCCTGTAGTCATTATTTTCACATGTCTTTAAATGTATTTTGCTCTGCATGATGTAGGAACACCAAACAAAGCTCATCACAATGTCTTGACACCTTGAGCATCAACACAAACCAGGATAACATCCAAATATGGTGTCGTATTACCATAAAATAACAATTTACCCATTTGTTGTCCTTCCGGTTCATGTTCTAATGGTTTAAATACATGTATTATTAAGCACACACCTGTCTAAATGCAGCTTACTTATGGAGGCCTTTGGATTCTTGCTTGCTTACTTTGTCCAGACTGCCGTTTTTTAATCCGTCTGAAGCCGTGTTATGTTTGTTGTTGCCGGCATTCTTTGAAGCGTGGAGCCGACGTGCTTCCAGGAACCGGGGACCAGGAGAAGTAGAAAAAATGAGGTTCCTCTTAATGTTTGTATTCACTAGAAAAAAAGGGCAAGGGGGGGAAGGAGAGAGGAAGGAGAAAAGAGAAATTAGACTTTAATTTGTTTTTGTTTGTTTTTTCTCCCAATAATACTAAAGTCTCATGCTTGATGTTTGTGTATTTCTGTCTAAGACTGCTGTCATTTATTTGTTTATTTATTTATTTCTCTGCAGAAGTTGGAAGAATGTGACAGTCGGTCATGTGATTGCCTTTTTTTTTGTTTTCTACCAGTGGGACTAATCCAGAGGGCCTCTCTGGCAGGCCTTGGGATGATATTACAGCCCTCCTTCCAGGGCTGAGACCATAATATCTTTCATTTGACACACAGATCACTCTAACTTTCATTCTTCATGACCTGCAGTGCGAGTTGGGTTGCAGCAAATGTGTAAAGCAAAATCTGGGCATCTCTGAGGGCTCCGTAGAACAGCATTCAAAACTGACATGGGTTTAAGGCAGGGCTGGTGAGCTCCTGTCCTGGAGGGCTGTGGTTCTGAACAGTTCTGTGATTTTCCTGGTCGCTCCTGGTTCAGCTCAGTAATTTAAAGCCAGGTTTGGTTGTTGTCTTAAGACCAAAAAACTCCCAGGACTGCAGTTTGCTACTCTTAGCTTGAAGTTAAGTTATATTAAACTTTGACATCTCAACTATATTCATGCATACAAGTATATAAAAAGACCCCAAATTGTTTTAATGTTTTAACATCTAAAATCTCAGCAGTCAAGTGGAAAGCAACAGAACTGGAATGGTTTGGCTGCATTTCAGTATGAATATGTAGTCAGTCTATGAAAATACAAATGTAACGAGTGTTTTTTCCATGCAGCTGCAAGTGCATAATAAAATAGTAAAATATAAGATGGATAAAGTTAGTGGAAAGTTGATCATGCCCAGTGTCAGCTTGGACAGTAATTCTTAAGCTGGCCCTCAGGGATCTCCAGATGGTCCACAGTTTAGCTTTAATCACATTAGGATGTCTACAGAATTGGCATATGAGGATGTTTACAGTGAAACACCACAATAGACAGAGATAGGATGGGGTTGGAGCTCCTGGTTGGAAAAAAACGCCCCCAAGCTTTGGGCTCTATAGTAGTGTTCCTGCTTTCTTTGGAACTATGAAGTCCCATTCATTGTGATGAGTTGGAGAGTGTTTTGATCATTATGCATTTTTTCCAGCCACGGTTCCATATATCGGAAGTCAGTCTTCTTTATTACTAATAATATGTATCGGTATCTACGTATCAGTAAACCTCTAATCATAATCTCAGCTAATCCTACTGTGTGTCAGTTTGTTTTGTTTGTTTGTTTTGTTTTGTTTTGTTTGTTTCCTCCAATGGAAACAAACAAGAAGGGCAGCATTATTGGCCGCAGCTGTTCAGAAAAAAACCTATTCTAGAAAGCTAACCCTGGCTGTAGATTGGGTGCAGGTGCTAAGAACAAGTTGTTTTCACGGCATTCTCGAGAGCACATGCATCTTAACCCAGGGTAACTGGCTGTGTTTGAGTGGGTTACATGAGAAGGGGACGGCAAACGGGTCGGCGTTCGCTAACATGGAAACTTTTGTTCACACTTGGAGCGACCGAGTGCAGGTTTCCGCTCGACCCGTGCGCCTGTGTTTTCCAAACATGCACCGCTCCTTTAGTTTTTATGGACTTAACTGCCTTTTTAGGGAACATGTACAGGTTTTTAAATAGTATTGCAAGCATGTGTGTGTGTGTGTGTGTGTATATATGTATGTGTATAATCGTGTATGCATGTATGTGCCTATGTGTGTTTTTCTATGTGTATATATCTGTAGAGTGTGTAGTAGAGTGTGTGAGTTTATATATGTGTGTGTGTGCACATTTTTGTATGTGTATATATGTATGTGTGTAGAGTGTGTAAAGTGTGTGTGAGCAGTAGAGCGGCGGTGGTCTCTGGGGACGAAGGTGGAATTGCAGAAATGCTGTGAAGGTTTGCCCCGGAGGCAGAGTGCTCTTCAGACTAATGGACCATATGGCCTGTAAAGGGGCAGAAGATGTGGCGCTGTTTTTGTTTACATGTTTGTTTGTGGTTTCTCTGATTTACATGTCTCTTAGCTGGAGGACCTTTCAGCCCCCTTTAATTTCTCTCACATTTTTTCCTGTTTGTCTGTCTAACCTTGTCTTCTGCCTTTTCCTCTTCCACAATATTTTCCCTCTCACATTTTTTCTTTCTGTCTGCTTCTGTTTCACTCATTCGCTTTCTCTCACTCACTTTTTCTGTTTCTTTCAGTCTTACTTTGTTTTTGTGGTGTCTTTTTCCATTCTCCCTTTTCTCTCTCTTTTCTTTTCCATGTCCTTTATCAACATATTTTTCTCTTCTTTCCTATTTATCATCTTTTATTTTTACTCTATATTTGTCCCTTTGTCAATCTTTTTTCTTTCTTTCATTCGTTCTTTCTTTCTTTATCTACACTGCCCTTTTCTCTTTCTCTTCCCTTCTTTCTTTTGCCCCCCCAATTCTCATTGAATGTATAAGGCACCTCACCCCAACCAAAATATGGGACACACACACACACACACACACACACACACACACACACACACACACACACACACACACACACACACACACAC
>JBBKCR010000128.1:12643169-12668685 GCA_037577295.1 Ladigesia roloffi | reverse complement strand
CACACACAGACACACACACACACAGACACACACACAGACACACACACAGACACACACACAGACACACACACAGACACTCACACAGACACTCACACAGACACTCACACACACACACTCACACAGACACACTCACACAGACACACACTCTCGCAGACACACACTCTCACAGACACACACTCTCACAGACACACACTCTCACAGACACACACTCTCACAGACACTCACACAGACACACACTCACACAGACACACACTCACACAGACACACAGCCTGGTTACCCTTGTCAACTGACTTGCTCTGAACACTCACATACACACACACACACACACACATACACAATTGCTATATCAAGGTTCTTCTACAACTCCGTTCAGTTTAGTGTTAAACTGGCATGTAAATCACTGACCTTGCAATGATCTGATTACAGTTCTAAAGAACTGATTCAGTGCATGTCATTTTTTGTTTCCCTTTTTTTTTTTCATTTTTATATTTTAGGAAAATGCAAATGAATTTCATTTCCACACAAGTGCAAGATTAAACAATGTATCACGGTTTTATTGTGCAACACTGTGGTACATAATTAGCCTTCTTTAAGCCAAATAAATGCCTCAATCATTGTTTATTATTGTAATCTATGATTTAAGCAGTAAACAACTATAAACCATGCATTGCATTTTTAATTACCCTTGAGTCATCTGACAAGATGCCAAGCACAATATCTAAACACTCTCACTTGGATAATGTGACTGTGTGGGATTTTCTAAAGTGTTTTATTGTGATTATGTAATTATGGACAACAGAAAATATAATACTATACACAGTTTTTCAGAAAATCTTTTTCACCAAATTACCACGGCACAGACGTGTTATCTGTTAGCTATATCTGTTAGCAGCACTATCCAATTATAGGCCTATGTTAGCATCTAGTTTAGGAAATAAACACAAACTTCTGTACTCAAACAATGATAAACAAGTGTAACAAGGAGCCATTTTGGGTTTAGCCACATGTGGTCACTTATATACTGGACAAATAGTTTACTGTTTGGGTACATAGGCTAGAATTTCATAGTTCATTTATGTACTAATGCACTATGTAGGGAGTAAGGAGCCATTTGACATTTAACCTGGGTTTAGAGCTGCTTAAGGCACGTCTAACTAAAACATATACACCTAAAGCTTGCAGGAATTTTCCATGACATTAAGTACTTTAAAAGCTATGACATTAGATGAGCCTGTTATCATATATTTTTGTGTGCAGGTGCTGTTGGTCCTCACCACATTTCAGGTGCCTTTCTTCATGATCCGCTTTGGCCAGTCCAAACTGTACAGAAGGTAAGAGCCTTGTGATCCCTAGTAGAAGAGCTGTTCCTATTGGATAACTAATTCATAATTATATACAAATTTGCAATCTATATTATTAATTATTTTGTCTTATTTTTAAAGAGACTTCAATAAATAACATGTGGATGAGAATGACAAATAAATACTAACCCTTTTTCCCCTCCTGTCACTATGTCCCCATGTTCCCATATGCAACCCTAATAAGCTAATTAAGTTATAATCTGAGACCTTGGTAAAAGTAATAAGAGACCAGATCTCTTGGAATGTGCTGTTTTACTTTTTCCACTTTCAAATCATACAAAACAGTAATGAAAGAGTAACCATCTTGAGTGTTTCATCTTTCACGTTTAGCTTTTGGAGACCTTCTACTCACGTAATTATTCACTGAAAATTTGACTGGGGGGGCCAATCACTTTGCATGCCGCTGGTTATGCGAATAACGGATTTAGGTTCCTTAAAGTTTAAGGATTCAAGTGACCAGTCCTATGCTATCGTTTGTTTATAATAACTTTGTATCTTGTCCCGTGGGTCAGCGAAGACTATGGAAAATCCTTCCAGGATGTTACAAACCTCATCAATAACACCTTTATCCAGACGGAGTTTGGAATCGCCATTGGACCAGAAAACTCTGGAAAGGTGAGAGTCACATTTTGGATGATGTTTGTGGCCATCAGTCTCTTGGCTGGAACATTTATTATGTTTATAACCCTTAGAGCAGGGGTCCCGAAATCGGTCCAGATAGGGCTGCTGTGGCTGCCATTTTCCCTTCCAACCAAGCAACCTAATCAGTTTTTCTTGATTTTCAGTTACTCAGGTGTGGCTTCTATTTGGTTGGAAGGAAAACCTGCACCCACAGGTGCCCTATCTGGACCGGTTTGGGGACCTCTTCCTTAGAGCATTAGAATCATGAGTCCATACTACCAGCTCAGAAAATGGCAGACTGTCATCATGCAGCAAAACACTTTGTATATGGAGGCTTTTCCAGTTTGTATTGATGCTGGAGTTGTCAGACATCATGCAGAGCTTTGTTTGGTGTTCACACATCACGAAGAAATTATTTAAATGTAATTTTTTATTTTAGGTCTTAGAAACAAGCAGAAAAGCAGCAGATGGCAATTGTGTAGGAGAGCACACACTGGGTTTAGATTGTTTTAGGATGTTTAATTTGTTGAAATTAGATTTTACTAACACTAATGGTTCTAATGGTTATACATGTCTGTGTCAAAAGTGATCATTAGAAACACTCATTGAAAGCCTATGATTAAGCTCTTTGTGTCTCTCCCAGGTGATCCTCACTGGTGATGTGTCTGAGGGAAAGGGTTCCCGCATCTTCCGCTCGCTGGATTTTGGGAAGAGTTTTACTCCCTCTGACCTGCCTTTCCAACCTATAATGCATATCACTTATAACCCAGAAAACGGCAACATTCTCACAGCCATCAGCATCACGGTACGAACTACCATTTTTAAAGGATGAAAATGCTATTAATAGGAGAGCCATTATTTTACATGGTCCATTTATTATACAGGACTGTGCAAAACATTTAAGCCAACCTTACATTTCTTCATAATGTGCATTCAAAGAGCCAGATTTCTTGTATTTTTACTCAAGTCTAGTGGAACTGTTCTCCAGACTCATTTTCAGGCCAGTGCCTGAATCTGACCAGCTTCAGAGGACTGTTTTATGTTTTCTAAGTGACTTATGTATCATTCAAGCAGAGCAAAGCACATCTAACTTGAGGCCTTAACCAGTGAAGAAACAGGTGCTGATGATTTTAGATGATCAGGCGGTGATCAGTATACTGGTGGTGCTGAATGCTGAGTGGTTGTAACTTCTTTATCTAGTTACCTTGTGTCTTCAGGCACTTTGCAGACTCAGTAAAATATTAAAAACAAATAAGACCATTTGAGAGGCATAAATTGTATATTTTTGCAAACAAACAAAATGTTCAAAGCAAAATATAAAGAATTGATTAGTGGCTACAGACCTTTGTGCAGTACTATACATTGTTCAGTAATGTAAAGGGCAGTGGTGTTTTCCGTGATTTTTAGAAAGACTTGTTTTTAGAGATTTGACCTCATTACACATTGCAATTCATTGTTTCTGTATCTTGGTAGTGGTGCAGGTGTGTATCTTAATATTTCTGTCAGAATGACTTTAGCAAAGAGTAATTTTATAGGTCCATCTTGCAAAAAATGGACCTATAAAATTACTCTTTGCTAAAGTCATTCTGACAGAAATATTTTTACTGTTTTGTTGAAATTGATGCTTTTTTGATTATATTCATATTAATTACTTGTTATTATACATATTGTTGTGAGAGGCTGAGGCCAAGAACTGGTTTACAGTGGAACATTTTGTTTCCATCACAGTATGACCTGTGGTTATCTACTGATTTTGGAATGAGCTGGAAGAAGATTCATGACACTGTGTGTCTGGTGAAGTGGTATGATGCAGCGTAAAGACACACATACACATTTAGTGTAAAGTCATTTAGAGTGGTTTGATCCAGTCTACAAAAACGTAACAAGTCTGGATTGTTGACAGTAGAAAGAAACTCCTTAATATAATGTTATTATTTGAATGATTATGAATGTGCAGCTTAATGTCCAATATAATGTTTTACAATGTTATCTTTTTTTATTTACCACAATTTTATCTTGGTGATCCCTCTCACCACCCCAGATTTTCGACACCTTGTATTAACTGTCAAAAAAAGCAAACAACAAAAAGCAAATCTCAATCACTGAATTATGCAGAGAATAAAAAATACTCAATTTGCCGGAATTTGTTTGTGAAAAAAAGCAACAAAAACCATAACATGAGCAAGTTGATAGTCTAAAGATTATATGAAATAGATTCTAGCGGAATCAAATAACAGTAACTAAGCTGACCTTATTCTTGTGCAAACATAATATTATTAACTTGCTTGCCTAAACCACAGATGAAATCATTGGCAATGCATCATCTCTGAAAACCCTAATGATATTTTGTGATGTTTAATTTCAGGGGCACTGCTGACACACTGTTCTTCACCACAAACCCCAATGGATCTTGTAGTGAGTGATTTATATATTAATGTGTGGAATGGTTCCTTCCTTGCATATAAAGAACTACTGCAAAAGTTGCTCCAGATTAATGATAATTTGTATTTGCGTGTGTGTGTGTGTATGCGTGTGTGTGTGTGTACTGTTCTTTTGTAAGGTGATAAGGGTATGCTGGAATTGAGGAAGACTTCAGACTATGGGAAAAGCTTTAAGACTATCGGGAGCAGGATCTACTCCTTTGGACTGGGAGGACGCTTTATTTTTGCTTCAGTCATGTCTACCACGGTACAGTCTTATAACTCTTTTCATGTAAATTGAACAGAAATGATCACAGCTCTTGTAGCGTGAATGCCAGTTTGTCTTTTTAAATCTTTTTTCTATCTTTTTATATGTTTCAAATCTCATGCCGTATGTCTCCCGTGTCAGGGTTTGACTCGTATGATCCACGTGTCTGTGGATAAGGGCGAGGTGTGGAACATGGCCCAGCTGCCCACAGTGGGACACGAGCAGTTTTACTCAATATTGGCCGCCAGCGACGACATGGTGTTCATGCATGTGGACGAAGCTGGAGGTCAGTCACAACTCAGTAATCAAACACTCTTCAGGAAAAAGAGCCAGTTACTAAGGATGGGCAATTTAGAAAAATATAATGTATCTCAATATACAGTGCATAATACTATATTTGTTTTATCAAAGTTGAACATTTCGTTACATGGTGTTTCAAAACTAACTAATTTAAGTAAGATAGGTAAGTAACTTTCCTAGTTACTTATTGGTAGAGGTAGAGGTTGTATTACATTATTTACATTTATTACATCCAGAGTATCAGATCAAAACAACTATTTAATTCAATTTTACACTGTGAGATTGCTAAATTGCTGTTTTTCGATATTTTATGCAATTAATGACTCCAAATGTAGCGGTAGCTGGTTCAGTTGCAAATAGGAAATTATAGCATTACTTTCAAGCACTTGAAAACATCAGATTTTATAAAAACAAGAATTTATTTGAGGTGGGTGCTGCAATAGTTGATTTTTCAAGGTACTGATGATGAGAAACGTGATGTGATGTGCCTTTGTACAGCTAGATAGCAATGCAGATCACCAGTATACTGACAAGATAAATGGTCACAGACCTTTTACATGTAGAAGATAGAGACCTTTTGGGAAGTAGTATTTATTCAGCTGTTCATTTTTTTTGTTTGTTTTTATTGCAGCACTCAGCAAGTAAACCCATGCACACCCTTAAATCCCTGTAACTTGTCCATGTTCAAGCTTACATTCACAGCTGTTTCCATCCTGCAGACTCTGGGATGGGCACCATCTATGTGTCGGATGATCGAGGGACGGTGTTCTCCAAGTCCCTTGAGCGCCATCTGTACACATCAACAGGGGGCGACACTGACTTCACCAACATCACCTCCCTCAGAGGGGTCTACATGACTAGTGTGCTGGCTCAGGGTACCACGACCACTGACACAAAAACATACACACAAGCAAACAAACAAAAATACACGAGGTCAACTTCATAGGAGTCCTTCAGAAAAAGATGAAAAAGAAAACACGATAGAAGTGAATGTTCAATGAGCTTATTCTCTTACTCTACTTTTAGTAGTTTGTTTTTTTTAAGTTGCAGTATAAACTAAACTTATGTTTAACGATTTACTTTTTTTATTATGTCTTTTAAATAAAGCATAAATTAGTGTTTAATACCAGAATGAAATTGTGAAAAAAAATGTGCTTGTTTATGAAAAAGCTGTGTGCACTCTTGTGCAGATGGTTCTGTACAGACTGTGGTGACGTTTGATCAGGGGGGAAAATGGAGACCTCTGCGGAAACCCTGGAACAGGGCATGTGACTCAACAGTAGATCCTGACATGGTAAGATCGTGTCTTATTTCATTGTAACAGAGTTTCTGACTCAATTCTCTCCCCAGAGTTTATGGCCTGTTGTCGTCCCCAAACTGTTACACTTTCCAATAATCCAGTTAGAGTCAGTTTAGACTCTAAAGTTTGAAGTTTAAATTAGGTTAAATATATAATGCTGTAAGGCTAAATTTGCTGACATATTAGAAATTGATAGTCGCACATATATCAAAAAACACATCACCTCTGCCCACTCTACGCTTTACTCACATCCAGCTCTTTTTTAAGGTGTTGAGGAGATGCTTTTATCCAAACGGGCTTCCATTGCCTAACTACTGGGATCAGACTCCCTGGGGCATCTCTGGGTTAAGGGCCTGGCTCAGGAACCCAGTTTTGCTGTGATGAAGGTGGTCTAGTCCACAGACATGTATCCTACCCATCCACCATAATGAAGAGGTGGAAATGGTTTGAGTGTTGACCTAGTGTTTGTTTGTAGCAAAGATGTTTGCTGATTGCCTATATCTACTCCAAACTATTCCTGTAACATACAGTAAGATTAAATCACCGTTCTAGAAGATACTAGGGTTTGTTTTGCTTGTGCTTTATTTAGCTTCCTCATTATAACCATACAAGGATAAAATCCTGCAGCCTGTTCAGGGCCGGAGTTGGTGCTTTTCTTTTTGTTTATAGCTAGCAGGGTAACAGCACAAGTTTAATGAGTTCCATGTACACCACTTATTCCAAATGCCTCACACATACATCTGTAAGAAAACTGATGATATCAGTGCTGTTGTTATTGCCCTGTTTCTGTTTATTGATCAAACCTTTGAACATACAACACCCTGAACAGCTGTTTATGTACGTTGATTCTGTGCTGTTTTACAGCTGTTATTGTTCTGTTTGTGTGTTTTTTATTTTAGATTGATATCACATAGGATCATGAGTAGAGATGTACCTAGTAGTGTAGAGTAGACTACGAGTAGACTTTGAGTGTTCTTAATATCTTTGATTTGTGTTTGTGTCTTGTGGTGCTTCTACAGTGCAGTCTACACATCCACGCCTCTTACAGCACCTCCATGATGCACAATGTGCCGATGCTGCCGCTGACCGAACCAAATGCTGTTGGTCTTGTCCTCGCTCATGGTACCTGACTCCACACCCTCAGTTTACAAACAACCAGCTCTTTAATTTGAATGTGGCAAGGAAAGTAGATTAAATTGCAATCAAAACTACAAATATAAAATGTACAGTGTTTTGCATAGCGTGCCTTTGCTGTCATTACATAAGCAGATTCCTCCATGATCAGTGAATTTTTCTGGTTCTGTGGTTAATGGTAATATTTGAGTTTTTGGTGATGGCTGAACGTTACAAAATGGTGTAGCTGACCAAAAGCATACTGTGCATCTGTACACGCATAACATAACACCCAGGACCAATAGTTTTCTGATTCTGATAAACTTATTTATTTATAGTAAGTGTATAGTGATTAAAAGTATTCAAAGTAGAGTGTACATTTGGTATGTAAACACTTTAAACAAATAAAGGTGTTAAAAGCAGAACACCTTTAACACAGTTACACAATCAGAGTTAAAAATTTTCTGCAAATCTCAAATTAAGCTTCAATGTAATCAAACCAAATATAAACCAAAGCTATTTGCCAGTGCAGGACATTCACATTTGATCAAGTTTGTTACTAAAAAACAAGTCGCTCCAGATTAAAGTCTATTTATCTTAATGCAGCGTCATTAAATTCCTTGTTGGTGTAATTGTCCTACTTATGTCCATCACCTTAAAAAATTAATGGCACTGGAGCTACTTTTTCCTGTTTTTTAGTTCATGTCTCAACACCTTCTTTTTACCCCCTCTGTCTTCAGGCAGTGTAGGGGACGCAGTGTCGGTGTTGTCTCCTGATGTCTTCGTGTCTGATGATGGAGGATACACATGGTTGTTGGCACTCAAAGGTCCCCACCACTATGCAATCCTCGACTCGGGGGGGCTGCTGGTGGCTGTGGAGCACAATCCCACCCAACCCATCTCTCAGATCAAGTGAGTCTCCCTGCACACCTTCAGACAGAGTCTGTTCAGAGATGAGGTTACATGTGGGACAGCTGGTGGCCTGTTGTTTACTAAGTTGCCCCAGTGACCAAAACAGCATGGGTTGAAATCCCAGGACTACCAGTGCCACCAGTTGAGGTACCCTTGAGCAAGGTACTGTCCACACATACTGCTCCCCCACACACTGCTCCCCAGGTGATACATGGCTGCCTACTGCTTCACTCAGGTGAGGGAGTTAAATGAAGAGGACACATTTTACACAGTGTGCACTGCTGTGTTTTTTGCGCATGAAAAATGGTTCACTATCACTTTACAGTTACTTCAATTCATGGGGGTCACATGTCAGGCATCCATTGACTTCTGATTCTGATTCTGAAATGAATCACTGACGTTTAATATAGTATCTCTTAAAGCTGAGTAATAATCCTGATTTTCAAAGAGTTACATCATTTTGTTCCTAAACAGTAAAAAGAAGTAATTCCTTGTTCATGTAAACCTCTGCTCTACATGATTAAATGTTCTAGTATGACCTGGATTTATTAGTGTTATAAACAGCTCTTGTATTTATATCTGAGATCCCACTAATCTGATGCCTACGTTTTTCCCCCTATTGAGATAATCTAATCCTGACTTTCTCCTTGCTTTTATGAAAATAATCATCTGATCATACTGCATCTTGTTTTATCTTTGAACCATGTGCATCATGTTCTTAACAGGTTCTCCACAGATGAGGGCCAATGTTGGCATGTGTATAACTTCACTGATGAACCCATATACTTTACGGGATTGGCTTCTGAACCTGGAGCTCGGTCCATGAACCTCAGTTTGTGGGGTTATAGGGACTCCATGCTGAGTCAGTACTGGGTGTCTGTAACTATAGACTTTAGACGACTTTTCTCCAGAGACTGTAAGTGTATGTGTGTGTGTGTGTGTGTGTGTGTGTATGTATGTATGTGTAGGTGTGTGTATATGTGTGTGTGTTTGTGTGTGTTTTTATGCATGTGAATTCGCCTGTGCATTTTTTTATATTTGTCCTTCATTGCTGGCTCTTGTTGTCTAAAGCTATTTAGAGCTTATTGTAGCAAAGTCTTTGCTTATCAGTGCAAGATGTCTGTGTTTATATTCTTTCTGAATGCTTAAAATTCCTCACTCAGATATCTGAGAAGCAAACATGCAGATTTGTCCTGAGCCAGGTTACACTGTCTCCCCCTGCAGGTGAAGAGCAGGATTACGTGCAGTGGCTTGCCCACTCTGATGACAACGGCGATCCACATGATGGCTGCTTGCTGGGATACAAAGAGAGGTTCCTGCGGTTACGGAAAGACTCTGTGTGCTGGAATGGTAGAGATTATGTAATCACCAAGCAGCCCACACCGTGCCCCTGCACACTGGACGACTTCCAGTGGTGAGAACACTATTACTATATATGTGGTTCACGTATGAGTCACACTAAATAATTTAAATCAGTTTAATTAAACAGTTGTTTATTAGTTTATTTGCAAAAGTAATCACACTTTTGTTCCTCTGAAGTTTTATTTAATTACTGTTAGTAGTATGAATATTATTCATATAGCTGGAATTTGGCGCTGCTTCTCCCTCTACAGTTTTTAAAATATCTGCATTGTTCCATGTCAAACATCCGTTAATATCGAGTGTAGTGTTTGGTTGATCACTGATCATTTAAAGTAACTAAGTTTTTTGCTGGTTGATTTACCTTCACAATGTATGGGGAGAGAGAGAGGAGGGTCGCCTTAAATCGGAGGGAGAGCCTTACACTGCTATTGCAGCTTGAAATCAACAAAATATAGAGCAACAAATCAGTCTTGCTGCACTAAACACACAGCAGACTCATAAACAGACTTCCAGACATTAAAGCTCACTACAGTTTTAAAAAGGGATGTCTCACTGTTGGCTGTGGTTTGACAAATATTATACTCTGTTTCTTTTTCTGTCCTGCAGTGACTTTGGGTATTATCGTGCAGAGAACAGCTCTGAATGTGTGGAACAGCCCGATCTGAAAGGCCACACGCTTGAATTCTGTCTCCACGGCCGTAAAGAACAGTTACAGACCAGCGGGTACTACAAACCTTACTGAAAATGAGGGATGTACCCTGGAAAAAAAGCCTTTATCAATACTGACTTTCAGTATTTTCCGTTATAATCAATTATGCTCTAATGTGTCTTTTGTGTTGCTACAGTTACAGGAAGATTCCAGGGGACCGGTGTGAGGGGGGCACCCTGCCCGAGAGGCAGGTGATCGACCTGAGCAAGAAGTGCGTCAGTAACCTGCTGAGACCAGAGCTACTGGTGAGGAACCTTTCCTGTCTGACATTAGATCTTTATCTCCTTGCGGTGTAGAAATGGTTTTTGACGCAAGCCACTTTTTCTTGGTGAGCTTAATCTCTGTGCCTTATGATATCCTGTTATGTTTTTCCTCATTTTCCCTCACTGTTTTTCTACCATGTGTTTTTTCTTACATCTGTTCTACTCTTTCTGTTTCTCCCCTTCTCAGTCGGACTCTCCCTCCAGCAGCTCTGGTCCCATAATAGCTGTAGTCATCACTGTCCTACTGATCAGTGCAGTGGCTGGGGTTCTGCTTGTTAAGAAGTATGTGTGTGGAGGAAGGTCAGTTCATGCCTCTATTGGTTAACTGATGGGCACCTTTTATATTTATTTCGTCTGTAGTTTAGCTGGTCAAAGCTATTTCTCTTAAACCCTTAATGTACTTTTCACCAGTTCCAGCAGTTCCGTAATTAACTGTTTTACTGTAAATAAATTATTTTAATTATTGGTGGATATTAATGTTATGCTTTATTCTTTTAATACCTAGGAAACTGTATGTTTCACTTTCATAATTAATTGACTTATTAGTTTCCATATTTGTTTAAATAAATACTGAATAATTTATAGTTGGTTATAAAATCATACTTTGCACTTATGATATATTCCCTCAATAAAAAGTCTCAGGCTATCCCTCATTTCTTTATATTTTATTTCAAAGATCCTAATTATTTTGTATTTTAAAATGTAATCTTAAGGGACAGTTCCCCAGACTCTCATTTTCAGTTCTGTCAACCAGTTTCAGACACTAGTGACCTATGTATGGATCTTTCTAGCAGAACATTGACCATCTAACTTAAGTCCTGAACCAGTGAATAAACAGGTGCATTCCAGATGATTCCAGATGATCAGACAGTGATCAGTGTACTGGTGGTGCTGAATACTTTGTTCCAATTTCTTTTATGTAATCAACTCAATATGCGAAAGATATGACCAGCAAAAATATTATTTTTGCTCTACTAAGGTCCATCAAAGTGAAATATAAAGAAATAAGGGTGGATTAAAACTTTTGGAATGGGGTATAGTACATAATTATGTTCTAGTAGTATAGATCTTTCTCTAGAATTGACCAAATTGTATGTTTTACTTCTAGTTAGGCATTGAAGTGTATGTATATATGTGTATACTATGTGTAAAATCGGGAGCCACACAGTCTCACTGTTGACATGTATATAGCTGAGATGACAATTAAGTTCACTTGGACTTATTAAATTGTTTTAACGTTAGCATCATGGATTAAGAGGTTTATGTCACCCTGTCAGGTTTCTGGTTCACCGGTACTCAGAGATGCAGAGGCATGTTGAGGCTAATGGTATTGAGGGGGTGGATGACCTGGACATCACAGAGGTCGGGAAGACGCATTACAATGACGACTCAGATGAGGTATCAAGAGCTTGACCACAGACTAGGGTTAGAGTTGATGCGTTCATGTTTTTTTCTGTTTCAGTTTTGGTTTGAAATGTTTTAGTTTGGATAAAAGCACTGAAGTGATGACTTTTCCAGTGTTTATTCTGAACATGTCCTGTGTGACTGTGTTTTTTGTTTCTTTAGGACCTCCTAGCCTGAAATCTGGGAGCAAATTGTCAAGCAGATTCCTAAAGCCAACTAGAGACTAACGAGGATGGCTCCCCTCACAGTGCCGCGTTCCCTTACCTTGTTCCGGCCCGTCAGCGTGCTCATGCTCCACCTTTAATGTTCCATTCTTTTTCATTCTGTCTACATTCCCTAAGTGGTGGCAGTTAAACCCTGTTCTGCTCAGCTTCCTGCATAAGTTCACCAAAGCTCTGGGGCTGAAAACAGACTGTTTTTCCGGAGGACCAGGAAATGATGGATAGACTTTGCCCAGTGGATCAAATCCAGCCACTGGACATGAGCACAACAAGTCCTTGGCAGTATTTTATTTAAAGTTTTTTTGTTTGTTTGTTTTGGACAGTTACATTTTTTTACATTTCTTTTTTTCTCCCCATCTCCCATCTTCTGCAGGTTTGGAACAGATGACTCTGTAGTTCCATTAAAATCCTCAGTAACCTAATAGTGAATTTGGCACCTTCTGGTTCTAGTATATGTCTGAAGACATAGACTGGGTTTCCAGTCACAGATTAATCTCTTGTAACTTTGGGGTGATGTAATTTCCCTAGAGGAGGTGTTAAATGTTTATGACAGCATGGGATAAGAACACAGTCCATAAGATGGGAGTGGATCCTCTTATTTATGTACACCCCTCACTCCAACATTGCTTAAATAGTTAGATTTGACCTTATTTGGTTTACCCTTCCCAGCTGCATACTTGTTGTTTTAACTTTTACATGTTCAGAGTCAAATGACAGAGGTACAGTAATGCTTATCAGAATGATCTCAGTCACAGAGGATGAGTAAACACTTCTAGTGCTTCCATACAAAAGAAAACTCCTTTGCCCTTTACCCACATGGCAAATAATATAGCCTTGGTTATTTCTGATTCATTGTGTAATAGATGAAGGGTGCTAGACCCTTTTATAAGGTGGGATCTGATAATGCATAAAAGTGACTGATATGGTGGATTCAGTTGGCACGAAACACTGGTATAAATGACATTACCCCACCTTCCCATGCAAAACCAGTCCTGTCCGATTGGTACTTAATCTTGGGTGTTCTCCATTAACACTGTTTTTATGTATTCAGATCAACAGTCTATAAGCAATACTAATTTACAGGCTAGTGGCGAGGTTGGTACAGTTATCAGATCATGGTACATGCTTAATTAAATACAATTACATGCAAAATAATACAGTTTTTGTATAATTAGGTGTCTTACATTTAGAATTGATATTCACCAGGTCTTTTTTTTACATATTTTTGTGTTTGTTCCGAAGTTATTTTGCAGTTCCCATGGCATTAGGTATCAAAACAAGCTAAATTTGCCATTCGTGCCTTGCTGTTTAAGCCACAAACAGTACTGTGCTGTCAATGAAAGGATCTTTCTTAGTCTAGCAAATTTGTATTTACCAGGTAAGCTTAAATTAACTGATCTGGTGGTGCAACCTTGTTTTGAGAGATGTATGTTTGTTGTTTGTGCTTTTCCTGTACTTGTCCTTTCGAGGAGGATTTCACACCTGCACTGCAGTTCACCCAGTAAACCTATTCTATGTAAAAAAAAAAAAATGCTGAGATTTGCTAAGAAGTTGTGCACTGATTTAAAAAAAGCTCCAGATAGAATGCCGAGTTTGGCCCAGGGATTTGCAAAAGAGCACGCTGGTGAGTACAGTATTCCTTATGCACACCCTTACAAATACAGTACATACCTCAGGGGCCCTTATATTCCCATTATTCATGGGAAAAGCTAGAGGGTTTAAACAGTCATTTGCTGGATCTGTTCGGCTTTACTAAAACCAGTGTAATGTTGCTAGCCTAAACACAAAAAATCTTTACAGTGTCCAGCCTTTGAATATAAGGGGAGCTGGAGTGAGGATCTTTTTTTTCCAGTGCTGTAAATAAAATGTTAACAGTAAGCTACTATCCATAACTACATTTCATATGTTGATGCCATTCGAGTTAACATGTTAAATGGAGTTGTTTCCCCTCACGTGTTGATTTTCAATCCGAATAAAGAAATTAAAGACGTGGTGTTCGGTCTTTTAGTCCGTTTGAAAGTTGAGACCTTAGGAATGGGACAAGGTTCCAAACCCAAACAGGCTCTGAGATTTCAAGAGACTTTTTTTTTGACACTTTTTGGTACTTTAATTTTTTTTTACTAAAATGTTTGGATTTTTGGGCCAAAATGAAGGAACTTACATGACAGTAATCCAAACCCTTAGAATTAAACCTATATTTGTACCACTTTACAATATGACCAGCCGTATAAAGGCGTTATAAATTAGAATCAAGCAGTTGTTCAGTTTGTAGACTGTATAAAAGTAATTAATACGCAGATGTAAATAAGTTCTACACTGATGCAATCTCACTTTTTGGCAAGATCTCAGGCAGAATATTTAAATTGTCGGCTTCATCAGGACTTTGTTAAAATGTTACAACCATTAAAACCACAGATCTTGCCATAGTGAGCCTTATTACTATTATTATTATTATTACTATTTATTAATGATTTATAAACTTTCTGCAATCTCATAAACAAGCTGATAATGTGGTATGCTTTTTTTTTACATATCACCTTTTTCTGCTAAACTCATGTGAAAATTGCAAAATAGTTAAATAGTTCACAAACAATATTTAATTTTTATGTTAGTCTGAAGTGCAAAAACAGTAACAATTTGTTCATCCAAAAAAAAGTTTTGGCTGTACTGTTGGGATCCCCATTAATGAAACAGCCATCAGTTGCTGGGAATCCAAAAGAATGTAATTGTCCTTGCTCTCACCATCACTCAGTATGATGCTAGTCTGTTAGCTAATCTGACAGGGAAGAACGTTCTTCACTAGCATGAAAGCATGAATAGACAACTTTGTAGAAAAATGAAATATGAAATGTCATTCTAATATTGTGAAAGGGGCAGAACTTAATAGAAATAAGAATAATGTAGGAACTGTGGAAGGAGGACGTGGCTGGTGTCCTTCCAGGACTTCCACCATCCAAAAAATATTACAAGCATGTGGGAAATCATGATGTGGCCAAAATATACAATTCTCAATCTGTACCAACTGTAATTTGAGGGATGTCAAACAGCAAAACCTTTTGATTAAACATTATGAAAATGTCTAACCATTCAAATGGAAAATTATCCACCCAGTAATACATTCAGAATGTTTGGGACACAAAAATTATGGTTTTACCAAAATTGTCATTTAAAACCATAACCAATGATAAATATCTGGTTTTATAAGAGGCTATTAGGGTAAATCGTTGTAGTATTGGTATTGGAACACAGTATTGGAAGGGAAAAACATAATATTTTTGGAAAGGGAAACACAATGTCCTGCCTACTGCTGTTGGATGACATTATCAATATTTAAAAGATGTTTTCTAGGCAGCAGTTATTTACAGATTAGAGGGAACCATACATTGATTGTCATGATATGATGAACTTGGTCTTGGCATTTATAGTCCAAAAGTTCAAAAACAAATATCATTATAACATAGTTGATAGTGCTTGTAAGTGTGGAATATACCATTTTTTGCATATTTATATCTACATCAAACTACCAGTCAAAAATGTGGACATACCTTCTCATTCAGTGTTTTTATTATTTTCCAAATTGTTAATTAATATTGAAAACAAACCAAATGATGCAGGAACACATGGAATTATGCAGTAAACAAAAAAGTTAAACATACCAACCAGAATATTGTTTATAATAAGGTAATAATGGACTGTAGTTTCTTTTTGCTTAATTAAATGGTTCTTGCCATAATGTGGAGTAGAACCGAGTAGAACTGATGATCCCAAACACAAGAATTCAAGAAATTCCACTAATGAACTCTTAACAAAAAACCTGCTAATTAAAAACCATTCCAGGTCGATTCATTTAAAAAATGCCAAGAGTGTACAAAGCTCTCATCAGAGCATTCAATCGTTGACTGAGAAGGTGTGTCCAAATTTTTGACAGGTAGTGTAGAATTACGTTCTGTTTTTTTAAGACAGATGCAGATACTCCAGAATACCCCCTCTGTCAAAGAGACATTTGTGCATTCTCCAAGGGTGTGGCTGTTTCTAATTTTGAGCCTGGCTTGTGTATGTTTTTAGCCAGGCAACTACGATAGCATTCCCACAACGTCCTGAAAGACCTGTGTGTGTATATATAGACGCACATGCCATGCCCGGACAAGTGGCCAGTGGTCTTGAATTGGATCCGGTTTTTCACTGGATCAAGTTTTGCATTACCAGCTGTTTCTTTCTTTTAGAAAATGTCAGCAGACTATGGGCTTTTGGAAAAATCTACACTAATTGTAAACATTTCTGAACAACATTCCCTAGATCTGTGGTTTCTACTGTGGATTTCATCTCCCTACCACTAGGAGGTGCCAGTCAGAAGAGTTTGAGAAGCTGAGCTACATGATCATGTTAATTCCGTGCACCAGTCTGAAGAGCCTCATGTCCCTGTTCACATCCTTTTAATGCTAATCAATTTCTTTGTCCTGTTTTGCCAAATATCTCAAACTGTTCTTAGATCAGCAGAAAAATACAGAGTGTCCACCAACAAGCACTCTTTGCAAAAGCTCTTGTTCTCTCATGGGTCGTGTATTAGCATAAGAATAGCGCACCACATAATCAGGCCCGTAATGGTGAGAAATAATTTATCCCTTTTCAAACAAGAGGTCCCTTCGTTTGATGAATACTTCAATAGATTGTACACCATGGAAAACAAGCCCTATATTTGAATGAAAAAACAAAGGTGGCCTTGCAAATGGGCAAACCTAAGCAGCCTGATCCCATCATATCGCTGTATGAGTATAACTGGTCATCTGTTCAGTTTCCGCAACTTGGTGGAAAACAGATTGGCCAATTCAGAAACTGTGCTGACCTTATATAATAACATGATGTGTAATGTTGCATTTCCCTGAAGGAACTGCAAGGGCATATTTTGCTGGAACTAAGAGGCCATCATAGCTAAAAAGCAGCCATTTAGCAATGTGATTATTGTGTGTGTGTGTGTGTGTATATACATATATAAATAACAATATACCATAATGTACATCCATCGTCACCATGCCCTTACCATTACCAGCCATAGAGCCATTCTGTCATGTCCTAATTGAAGCTAAGCTTCCATTCATGCTTATTAGTTTTACACCAAAATCTCTGCAGTCAGGAAGTTCTCGCTCTTCCACCAGTCATTTCTGGCCATTACAGCTCTATACAGCAAAAGCTGGAGATCCATCACCACATGCAGTTGTCTGTGTGGGAGTTCCCATTTTTTTAAAAAGAGAAGAAAACATGGTCCTGGTGAGTCGTCATCCCTGGCGCGTGAGCTGCACGCTGATGCCTTCGCAGCACTTGGCCGCGCTTTGGAGGAAAGGAAGGACGATTATGTCCAAAACGCTGCTCCACAGAGTCTCCAACCAGCCAGTGTTAATGAGGGTCGCCTTTATGCATGGAGTGAGCAGCCTGAAAGAGAGGAAAGGAAGAAAGATTGGTATAGCTAAGTGAGGTCAGTGAGAGCTGTATTTTTTTTTTATCAAAAGGTCAAGGGCAATTGACAATTTTGATCAATCATAATCTCAAAGTGCAAGCATAGATCTCTTTCCTCTCTTTGTATTTTCTAAGGCAATTACTTGATTGGATGAGTTTATTAACTTACTTTTATGGCTCATTTTATATCCTTCATCCGTGCACAACATCAAAAACAGTGCACATTAATAACCAATTTAATTACAAAGGCACATTGGCCATTTTAACTGATTATAAATTATTCAAATACTTATTCATATAGGTTCATTTGCATATTCCACTTATGGAAACTGATTTGGGTTGAGTAGGACCACAAATATTGCTATGAATTCATATTATATTCATGCATATTATATTCCAGGGTTTAGATGCAGCACAGAAACCACAAAACGAGTGTTTCTGTACATTAGACAGTCAGACTATATGTTCAAAATGTATTTAGGTGGCCATTCTAAAAAATTTAATTGCTTTAAGGAGCCACTTTGCTAATGTAGGTGTTCATTTGTGCACACAGTGAAAATCCCCAGAGAAAAGCACAGGTAGTAGAACAGGATGCTCTATATCTTAGATCACCATTGCCCAGTGCCAGTCCTCAGTAAGGGGTCTGTAGAACCCTTCCCCTAGCACTGGGCTGTGGAGTTCTCTGGAGGATTGGAGCTCCATCCACCATTTTGAGACGAGTTGGAGTGATTAAGAACTGATCATCCAAAATGTGTACCTGACCTCAGAAGCAATTCATCCTCACAGCAATATTCCAACATCTAGTGTAAAGCTACAAAGACAAATTGATTGATTTATTGCGCCTTATCTGCTGTAATTGGTTAAAGTGAAACAAAAAAAGATTATATAATGTCATTTAAAACTACACAATAACCTTACAGAACCACAGAAGCCTAAAGAAGTATTACAATTAAACATATTCCTGTTCCTTAAAGACCCTACCCATATATTTTCCTTCTTCATATTTTCCTTTTTTCAACTTTTTATGGTTTGTGTTGTAAATAATTTTGCCTATATTTCTGATATAAGTAAATTACATCTGCTCTGACTGTATACCCTGTGGGGGGGTAGGACATGTTGCATAGTAATGAGCTTTGGAGATCCAAAACAATAAAACCATCTCACAAGTGAGGGATGAGATAAACTAGACATACCAGATGTGGAGGCAGCTGAGGACTGCGAAGAGTATCCCGGCAAGGATGGATAAAGGCACGGCCAGCAGTGCGGTGATTATGCGGTAGAACCAAACCCGGGACACCTCAAAGAGCGCGTGACTCCAGATCCACACCCGATCTCCACTACGCTCTAACCCCGGCTCTGCTATGACATCCTCAAAACTCACCTGAAAAACACATAGCACTTACATATCAGACAGGCTGTTTTCAGCAGGAACAGCAGGTTTTGCTTTTGACACCAGTGTAATAAAGACCAGCTTGGGTGGTCTTTAACCAGGCCCAAAGGTTGTCACCCTACTGTTAGCTGACCTACATTAGCTGCCTGACTGTAACTCATGCTGGGTCTGTATCCAGCTACCTCAATCCTATCATTCAGTCTTGTGCTTCTACTTGCTGTCTCTGCTCCACCAAGGAATGTGGTCTGGCTTCCCCACACACTCACACCCAGTCCAGTCTCTTCTCATTTGTAGTTCTCCCTTGGTGGAATGAGTTCTTCACCAGAAAAAATGATTTTGTGTTTTTCTTTTCTTTTTTTTTTACCCCCTACTACTTTAATGCTTTGTGCAGTTCTCAGTAAACACAACAACAACAAAAAACATTCACAGCATGTTGCAGCGCCACTTGTTTAATTATAAATCAGTATTGTGAACAGCTCCTAAAATTAAACCCACAACCTGATTTGCAGTGCAGACTTGCAGACCTCTTAACTACATGAATGTTCTTGAAAATGTTTTCCTATTGGGTATCAGTACAGCTTTTGGAACAAAATAATAATCTCATTTGAAAATGTCAGCCATTGTTTACACAGTATGAAATTGTCATGATAGGCATGAGATTAATATGATAAAGCGATGCAATGTAAAACTGCAGAAAATCAATCAAATGCAGATATTTTAGCACAGCAGCCCATCATGTATTCATTGAAACATCTGGTTCCATTAATCACCCCTGTAAAGAAATCTGATTCCTCTTCACACCATTTCACACCAAATATGCAGAAACGGTGAAACATCGACTGATTTCTTTTTTAAGGCAGTTTTGGTAGAAATACATTGTTAAAGTTAGACAATCTGAATTAAATTAGTCTCACTTATAGTTTTTGGAATTCTCCAATGAACAGCCTAGTGACTACTAGTATCACTCTGACACAATGTGTCGTATAACGTAATATATAAAAGTGCAGAAAAAATTAGCCCGTTATCAACTTTGCACTGTAGTTTGTCTATTTACTTTTTAACTGTCAGAACACAGTGTCTAGTAAAACCTTATTTAGTCAGTTAAAACGATGTGAAACCGTCTAAAACCGGTGTTTACTTTCCACAACATTCACTGTTGCTGCTCTTTTACTCAATGCACTGCCACTCAGCCACTCTCCGGACCCCCTCCTTCTGTGGGTTTTACCCCACTCATTAATGGGCAGAGACTATTCTGAGTTCTTACAACCCCAGTTGTGGTAATTATTTTTACATGTTTTAAAAATTATAATAATGTTCTGTGTGATGTAGGAACACCCCACGAAGCTCAGCATGATGTCTGACACCTTGAACAAAAACACACACATGGGGAAATTTCATATCAGGACTTATTTGATGTATGATGAAAATTCCTTTTGTACTGCTTATGCTTTAAGGCAGGAGTGTCAAGCTCTGCTCCTGGCAGCCTGGTGTCCTGCACAGTTTGATGGTTCTCCTACTCAAACACATTTATTAAACCTGCCAATTAACTGGCAAGGTGAACCAGGTGTTTCTGAGCAGGGAAATCACCAAACTGTGCTGGACACCGGTCCTCCAGGACCAGAGTTTGAAGTGCTCTGTGGGTTAAATCATTGGGGGCAGATAGTGGTTGAATACCTTCAGGCATTCGTTGATCTGTCTGGGGTCTCTTTCATTGAGCAGTGGCCTGGTGTCACTTTGTGTCGACTCCATGTCCTCCTCCTCCTCCTCCATCACCGTCTCCAGCTGCACCTTCCACGGCTGCTGACCCTCGCTGTCCTCACTGTCTCCGTCGTCCCCCAGGTCAATCTCTGTCTCTACGCCGCCCATGCTCCGCATCATGGTGCCAATCATAAACCCAGAGGCGCCAGGCCTCCAAATCTCTGACTGAAACACACTCACAGAAACACTCAAACAGTGTCACCCACACACTCTTCGCTCAGACCCACTCCCAAGTGCTGAGTAGTGTGAGTTGTGTGGCAGCACTGCTCGAGTTGAGGGTTATATTAAGAAAGTGAGCATGCTCATGTAAGAATTCCCCAACAGGCCCCCATGGGGAGATCTGAACCCCCCCTTCTAGGAGCTATAAATACTCCAGGATGGGCCACCACTTCTTCAATACAACTCCACTCCTGACTAATCACAAAACTACTTCATCTGTACTCTTAAGATGAACCTCTAAAGGTCAGAGTTCCTGTTGAAAATGTATAAACAGTCTGAGATAAAGACTGTGTATACTTCCACAAATCTGCTTCACTTTGAAGAGCTTAGTGTAATTTCAGCAGGTTGAGAGAGCATTTTGTAGCATATTTGGGTGATTATTGAATTCTAGTGCTTATCATCAAAAGACTTGTAGCTCCAGTTCTTAACTAAACTGCAAAATGTGGTGTCCAAACAGTTGACTGCATCTGTGGTCAATTGAAAACTGATTTTTTGCTGATCTGTTCTGTAATATTTTTAACATGCTTTGCTAAGAATATTTAGTTTTAATTCCGTCCACAAATTTCAATACATTTATGCACACACACACACACAGACACACACACAGACACACACACAATCTGACCCACCCCCCAGCATAATGGAGCTGTCTGAGTGTCTGGAAACACCTCGTGGTGATGCTGTCTGGAAAAAGCATTACACGACAGGCACAATGATGAATGCCTTAAAGATGGTTGGTAGCCTGTCAGCTTTTCATAAAGGCAAGTGTTCACTCAGCACGTCTCCATCAGCCACACTTCTGACCCAAAACACAAAATCTACACTGTTTGTGTCCAGCACAGAACGAGGAGCCGATTACATCACGACCCAATCTTTGCAGGGATGAGATAATGTGGAAAATACTCCGCCATGTTCAGAGGATTTCACAATATGCTTTTAAAGCTGTTCCTGTCTGACCGCCGCAGCCATTAGCGGATCATCCTTAACCTTCTATTTATAGCCCCGCCGACCGGCTTAACGAGTAAATACAGCGGAATATTTCTCTCTTCCGCTCTCACAGCTGCACTGTCCATCTTTAATTTACACTTCCACATCTCTTTCTCCTGCATCAAGTGACTCAAATGTGTGCATCACTGCAATATTAAAAACATACACTGCATCCATTCAAATGTTGCTCAAACATAAAATAGTGTTTCTCAAAAATACAATAATGTTGCACAAAGATAAACTAATGTTGATGCTTCAGTTTGGAAAGGATAAATTCAGTGTCCTGTTTAACTGTCATTGTTACTCCACAGTGTCCAGTGTTACTCTACAGTGTCTAGCATGTTCAGTATTACTATTTAGTGTTACTCTAGTGTGTAAATCCACAGAGCCTAGTGTTTCTCTACTGTGTCCACTGTTACTCTGCAGTGTCCAGTATAACTCCACAGTGTCCAGTGTTACAATACTGTGTCTAGCATGTTTAGTATTACTATTTAGTGTTTCTCTAGAGTGTAAATCCACAGAGTCCAGTGTTTCTCTACAGTGCCCACTGTTACTCGACAGTGTCCAGTATTACTCCACAGTGTCAAGTATTACTCCACAGTGTCCAGTGTTACTCCACAGTGTCCAGTGTTACTCCACAGTGTCCAGTGTTACTCCACAGTGTCCAGGATTACTCCACAGTGTCCAGTATTACTCTACAGTGCCCAGTTTTACTCGTGTTACTTAGTAATGTTACTCTTCAGTGTCCAGTGTACATTTTTAGTGCTATTTTATAGTACCCATTTGTTACTCCTCAGTGTCCAGTGATACTCTTTAGTGTTATTCGGTACTGTCCGGTGTTGCTCTTCAGTGTAACTCTCCATTGTTACTCTCCATTGTTCCTCCTCAGAGTCCAGTGTTACTTTAAGCATTATTCAGTTGTGACTGGTGTTGCTCTTCAGTGTTAATCTCCAGTGTTATTCCCCATTGTTACTCTCCATTGTTACTCTCCATTGTTACTCTCCATTGTTACTCTCCATTGTTACTCTCCAGTGTTACTCTCCATTGTTACTCTCCAGTGTTACTCTCCATTGTTACTCTCCATTGTTACTCTCCAGTGTTACTCTCCAGTGTTACCCGTGTTCAGTGTCATTCTCCCATGTGAAGTGGTACTCTTTTTCAAAAGGCTTTTAAGTTTTGTGTTAAATATTGAATTCAAATATAATGAGTTCAAGAGATAATATGTCAAACTTTGAGGTAATTATGTCATTATCCTGACAAAATTCTGAGAAAGATATTCCCCAAGTTCTTTCCAGAATGAAGTTGTTCACAGAAATCATGAAATCTTTTTAAAAATTCATTTTAATCTGCAGAAGTCTTGCGCCATTCCTTCATATTTAGCTTTAAATCACCTTCTGGATGCAAAAATACTAAAATACTATTTAATGCCACTCTGAATGTCTTATCTTTGGTATATTGATTTAATTAAAGAAATGGGAACATATTTTACTACAGCAGGCTGCAAAGTAGCTAATGATACAAAGAGCATAGATAAAGGAGTTCAAACCCCTCAGCGTTCAGCAGCACCAGTATACTGATCACCGCCTGATCATCTGGAATCATCTGGCCCTTGTTTTTTCACTGGTTCAGAACTTTAAGTTAGACGGTCTTTCGGGCTTGAATAATTCATATTTAGGTGACTGTGTGGCTTAGTGTCCAAAAAACTTCCCTCTAAAACTGGTCAGGTTCAGGGGCTGGATTCAAAATAAGAGTCTATGAAAGTCCTTCAGAAATCTTGGAGAACAGTTCCTCAAGGCTATATTGAAAAAGTCTGGCGCTTAGGGAGCTAAATATGAAGAAATGAGGGGTGGCTCAAGAAAATGAACTGTGGCCTTCGTCACTGAGTAGTTAGCTGGCGGTGCTGCATCCTGTCTCCATGCTGTGTTTAGTTACAGTGGTATATGGAGAAGATAATGGATTCTATGTCACCATGTGGCAGATGGCTGAATGTGAGCCTTCATGTTTGTGTGTGTGTGTGTGTGTGTGTGTGTGTGTGTGTGTGTGTGTATTTGTGTGTGTCATTGGTCATTATGTTCAGCTGGGCTAACCTCTTGGCTTAACTGCTGTGTGTGTGTGAGTAAATGTGAAGCTGGTGATGTAATGCTCATGGATTATTTTTTAAATCAGAACATTTGCAATAATTATTCCACCGCACAAAATCTGGCTCTATCCCTCCACGATTAGACCTCAAGCTTTTTCATTTACATCAAAATTTCTTGGAATCTGACCCATTTTTAGTAGTTGGGTCAGGTGTGGTTTAATTCTGTGCTCTCTGAACGAAGGACAGATGGCACTGTGAGGTGTAAAAGCTCCTGCTAATCAATTTTCACTCTCTAATCTGATAGTTTGTTCAGTTCTGTGTAATCTCACCTTAAATTAGGGCAATCAGAAAGGTCAGATATTACATGTCTCGTAAAATTAGCACAGGACAGGTATTAGTATCAGGATTACTTTAGGGTTTCTACAAAATATTACTTAGAATTTCGAAATTCTTAGAATGCACTGCATTATTTTATTTTACATTCTTTTAGATCTGGTAAATGTTACTACTACTAGTAGTAGTATCTCTAGAAAAGATCACCTTTAGTATCACTTTTAGTACTTAGCACAGTAGAACCCAGGTAGTGTGTGTTCACCCCAGCATGTCCTGATCGAGTGTGTGACCATGCCAGCCAGCAGCTGCCCCACAGGAGATTTTCTCTTACATAACTGTACAACAGGGCCAAAACTCAAGACTCCCCTAAATCCTCTGTTGGGACACAGCAACTGTAAAGCCAGCATGAGCTGATCTTCATATTTGTTAATAATTTTACTTTTTTGATGCAGTCAGTTCACTACAAATTTGATTTGTATTACATAAATCTTTAAATGTTACATAAATATACAACCATGGAAAAAAATAAGAGAGCGCATAATTTTGTTTTCTGTTTATTGCTTTTGTAATTTGTGAGAGTGTGTCTGTGTACAATGTGCACGTCACCACTTGATTCAAATTCCAAACATAAAAGATTTGGAGAAAATAAAAAAAATAATACATATAAATAATGTAATATACCATGGCAAGATTAAACTACAAAACATTATTACATCTTACATTATTACATTATTAAATTATTTTAAAACTGCAGCAATTAAAACAGTGTTGTTAGGAGACGTGTGTGTACATGTGACTCTGTTTCATCCTTAAGAATCTGAATCAGGAGTGAAGCTGCTGGGATACACACATAGAAAAGCTGCTCTACGCAAACTACTGCACTCACAACACATATTGAGCCATTTCTTGATTTTTACACACACACTGCAATAGTTCCTTAAAAGAATAGCGACCTGTATATTTTAAACTCACACACACACACACACACACACACACACACACACACACACACACACACACACACACACAAACACACACACACA
>JBBKCR010000128.1:12608143-12635120 GCA_037577295.1 Ladigesia roloffi | reverse complement strand
GTGTGTGTGTGTGTGTGTGTGTGTGTGTGTGTGTGTGTGTGTGTGTGTGTGTGTGTGTGTGTGTGTGTGTAGCAGCTTGTGTGTGTGGTCTGTACACAAGAAGAGGCCGGTGAGCAGGGTGAAGAAGGCCCACGGTCTCCATGGCAACGCGGGGCTGGAGGGGCCCTACTGGATTTCCTCTGTGGCAGCGCTGCACAACTCCGACACCGTGGCCTCAGGTGCTTCAGGTGTACACACACACTAGACTTTCAAACATTCTTATATTGCCCCAGTCATTTAAAACATTTCATTTTCACATAGTTTTACAGACAGGTATGTACTTACACACAGGACTCATGCATCGTTGTGTCTGTCACTCTCACTCTCTCTCTAATGCATACACACCCACACCTGCTCTCACAGGGTCAGCATTGTGAGTGGCTTTGTTCCTCCTTCACTTTTCTCTGAAAGCTGTTTTAATTTCCCCCATTTCCATATGAGAGAGAAAGAGATGGACCCTCTGTCCAAACCCCCAATTTCCATAACAACGCCGCTCCTCTCCTGTTCCACAGGCTCTCATAATTCCGCCGTGCAGCTGTGGAAGTGTGAACAGGGCTTCCGAGGCTTGCATCCCCTTTTTAGCGTCCCAGTGGTAAGACAAACACTGATTTTTTTTTTCCTCTCTCTCTCTCTCTCTCTCTCTCTCTCTCTCTCTCGTTCCCTCTTTCTAGTTCTCTCTCTCTCATTCTTTCTCTCTCTGTCTTTTTCTTTCTGTCTCTCTCGTAATTTCTCTTGCTTTCTCTTATTCTCTCTCTCTCGCTCTCTCTCTCTCGCACTCTCTCTCTCGCTGTCTCTCTTCCGCTCTCTCTCTCATTCTTTCTCTCTCGTTCTCTCTCTCATTCTTTCTCTCTCTCTCTGCCTTTTTTTCCTCTGTCTCTCTCTCATAATTTCTCTCGCTTTCTCTTGCTTTCTCTCATCCCCTTTTGCTCCCGCTCTCTCGCTCACCCCCACACCCCTCCCCTCTCATACACCGTGTGTGGTAAAAACTTCTGTGAAACCTCAGGTCCTCATATTTAAATGTTTTGTTAAAACCCTGGAAAGATGCTTTGAAACAACTGCAGATGACTGAAAGTTCAAGTTTAATGATGGCTGCCGATTAAAATGTATTTTAAAATGTAATTAAAATCATAGTTTTTCCATCTTTAGTACATAAATGTTAGTGAACCAGTCTAAACAAACACATGATTTTTATGTTGCGAAAGCAATACAGTAAATGAAACAACACTGACCTTGTTAAAAACTGAAATTATGTAACATGCATTTTTTTAATTGCTCTGTGCTGTTGCAGTCTGAGTTTCCCCAAATAAATGCAGCGTAAAAAACATGATCCTAAATAGTGAGAGTAGTTTTCAGACTTTCATTACTGCTACACATTGAGATTAAAGAGCCCAAATCATCTATTTTCTAGAATTGAAAAAGTCTGTACATTTAGTTTCAAATAGTACACACAAATATGCGGAATATGCTACCAAAGCCTTTTTATTCGGTTTGTGATGTCTGAAATTGAACACCATAATATAAATATATCCTTATTGTGTATGCTGCCTTATTGTGTATGCTATTAACCAAAACCTTTAATGATTAAAATTATGACTTTTGTTGGATTAAATGAAGACCTTGATTAATCAAAATAGCCAGTAACTCCCCTGGAGCTGTGGTTGATCACCCTGTTAGAAGCTCTGTGGTTGGTTATAAACTCTTTTGGATGTTGCAGCCTTCAGTGATATAAGTATTGCACTGGCAGATACTGTGATGATTTACAGAACAGACATTATGCTGGCCTAAAGTCCCCTGCAACTGTTGAACAAAGATTCTTAGTAGAATTTACTAGATGTGCTGTTCTGTTAGTGTTATTATTATTTTTGTTTTTTACTAATTCACTCATCACTCTTTCTCTTGGTTGCTTATCTTTTAGCCTGGTTTTGTGAATAGTCTGAAGTTTTCTCATTCAGGCAAGTTCTTGGTGGCTGGTGTCGGACAGGAGCACAGGTATCCAAAATAACAGAGTAATAAATATATTGCTTTAATAGTTTGGGCTTATTTAAAAAATCCAGTGTAATGACACAAAACCACCACACAGTGGTGCTAAAGTGCCATTTTTCTTTTACGCATAGAGATGGAAGGTCTAATGTAACACTGCTTCAGTTCTGTTTACTTCATTGTAAATTATAGCCTTTGTGAATTTGTGTATTACTAATGATGATATAGGTTTTGATTGATTTTGTTGTATTGATGTTCACCAATATCATTCTGCTCTGTTTTTGTTAGACTTGGCCGGTGGTGGAGAATAAAGGAAGCGAAGAATGGACTCTACATCATTCCTCTGAAAAGACAAAACAAAGAGCAAGTGCAGTAGCACACAGAGCAGACTTATTACTTGTATTATTTTTATCTTGTCATCTATTTGTATTATTCCACTGGACATATTGTGTGCAGAAATTTAAGATTAAATTTAGGTTTATGTTTAAATGAATTGCTGCTCTAAATTTGTTCTTTAACCAGACCTGAAATTTTGGCCCGAACCAAAATCAACCAGAATAATCTTTGAAGCTAAAACTGACCCAAACCAGTCGGTCAGCCCCTGCTGTCTTTAGAGCATGGATAACTGCGCTAAACAAGAAAAAATGGGTTTAAATTTTACTTGAATTTAAATCAAGAATGTGTAAATTACATCAACACCAGCTTGAACATCTTTAAGACAGGATAAGCATTCTTCTGTTCTCAAACTGTCCATCTTCACCTGTTTAATTCCAATTTTCAAACATAACATATTTCATATAACATAATGCTCCTTTGGCTGCATTAAACCACCCTCTCATGAATTGCTTCACTACTTTATTTCTTGCACATTACTTCTTAGTTTTGTGGGCCTTTACAAAATCACAGATCACAAAATGTTTTAAGGTAATAAAAGTAGGACAGAGCAAAACAAAATGCTAAAATCTGCTAAAATCCCAAAGGCGGAGGGTGAGAACCCAAACGTGTCCTTCAATCCCAAATTTGAGCTCAATGCACACATGGGAAATGACAAGAAACCTCAGTGCAAGCCATGAGCCTGTCCTGTTCTTTTGATCTCTGTCTAAATGGGGTGCTCAACTCAGACACTGCAAAACACACAGTTTAGTCATTAAAAAAACAAATTTATTTACATATATTACAGGAAGATCACTGACTGGTTCACCAAAAATTCACATTTAAACACATTCGCTGTATCTGGTTGCTACTTTCTCCAAATCTGACACTAAGATTTCGTTTTCAAGTCAAAAAGAAAAAGCGAGTACTTCGTTCTTGCATTGCCACTAGACTAGTGCATCAAAAGGGAACATGGGACATTTTTATTAACACTTAAAGAACAAAGAGACCCACCCCCCACCCCCCACCATTGTAGTGCAGTCAGTCCCAGAGTCATCAGCAAATCAGAGGTTCTGTTGGAGAACCCTTTAGTCGACATAGGTTGATTTTGATGGTAAACTGAGGGATTTCCACCGGTTCGTGTTTTACCCTTGAACACTGGTTTTTAAATACGCCCCTGAAAAGTTGTCTGATTTTAATATCAATATCACTGGATGTTATGAATATCTGAGCCTCATTCCAGTGCATTCAATGGATCACAATGAACTAACCTAACAGACGACACTGAACAGATACACACGGCAGTTCAGCTAAAGCAGTAGAAGCCTAGGGCAACTTTTCAGGAGCATACTCTATCTACAGCGGGCTTGTGTGTGTGCTTTTGTCGGATTCTGAGGGCCAAGTCTATTGGACCACATGCAGATGAAAAAAGGACCCCAGTGTTTTAAGTCTAAACTCCTTTGTAGAGTACAGTCCTTTACCCAAATCGTACCTGAAGTAAAAGTGGACCATTCGTCATGCGTGAACACACCACAGCGTTTAACCTGTGTTTTTACCACATTCACCCAAGTGAAGCAGTGGGAAGCCTGGGGAGCAGGGTGTGCAGAGGGGAACTTGCTCAAGGGTACAACAGCAGTGCCACTAGCAGACCTGGGATTCAAACCCACAACCTCCTGATTGCAGGGCCACTCCCCAGCCACCTTTGTCCTGTCCCAAGATAAACTGTAAATAAACAAAACCCTTTTGCTGGCCAATGGGTAGTTGCTAGATTTCTAAATGTTTGAATGACTGAGTTTGCTAAAAACGACCACTCTATATAGATAAAGGCTGTGGTCTTCAACTGAGGGTCTGGAGTCCATTACAGTTTGGAGATTTGCATGCTTGAGCTCACCTGATTCTACTCAAGTGGTAATTACCAGTATTGAGACTGTTTGAAGAGGGGTAGCACTGAACTGTGAAGGAGAAGCTGGTGGCCTGGTTGTTAGGAAGATGGCCCTGCGATCAAAAGGGCGTGAATAACAGGACTGTCAGTTATATCGCTGTGGTACTCTTGAGCGAGTTACCATCCCTACACACTGCTCCCCAGGGTCTGCCTTGCTGGCTGCCAATGCTTCACTCAGGTGAATGGGTAAAATGCTGAAATCGTTTCACACTATATACTTTGTTGTCTTCTCATAGGACAAACTGTTAAAGAATTATTTTTTTCTTCAAAAATGTGATGTGCGTAAATCTTAACTGACTGCCGCTGCTATTAGAAATTTTGTCTATGTTGATTAACTTTCTATTTAAATCCAAAGTAGTGGAAAGATTCTCTTTGGTATTCGACTGTACTCCACAGACACAAATGATGGAGCTTAGATTGAAAACTACTGGAGTTTTCCTTCAAGATCAAGAACATCATTCAAACCCAAGTGCTGTAACTCAAACTCCAGTCCCTAGCAGACCCACAGTTTAGTGTTTCCTCTCCTCTAGCTATTATTTCAGCTACAAAAGGCCTGAGGAGGGAAAACACTCCACAACAGCAGTGTCTTGTAGTGACACACTTAACTTTCTTAGCCGATACTGGCACATGGTTTCTTTCTAGTCACATTTACAGGGTTTTTATTGTCAAATACTCTCAAAGGGTCAAGTGTTCGCTTATGAGTTGAGACGTAATTATCTGGAATGGATGGCAAAAGCACCCTTGTTGGAAGATCATCCATGACATCACTGGAGATGTGTAATGTGTGCTTTCCTTTCGTCTTCACAATGATGAGGTTGTAGAGTCCACCACCTCTCGGCCATTGCACACTGTGGGAACCACGGTGGCGGAGGAAGCTGTGGATGAAATACCACGATCAGATCTCTTGGGTAAATATTGGATCAACAGTTTATCTCTTGGAAGAACTGGATAGCAAGCTAGATCATAAAAACTGGCCCTAAAATTGGTCCTAGACAAAAACTTGTCCACTTATCGCATGGGCGCTTATCCCGTACGTTACTACCAGCTTTAAGGCCTGGCCTTATAGTGGCTTGGCTTGATATCAGATTTAGTCTATTATTGTTGATCAGCAAAGATGTTTTGGAGTCTTTAGTTTTGCACTGGAGTTACAAGGTAAAGGCAGCTATCAAGTTAAGGGATTTTGATTAGTTGCTCGTTATTTCATGCTTTAATCACTGCATGTCTTGATACACACTTAAGGAGTCATAAATAACACTAAACACCGCTACAGCAGCACCCATATGAATATTGTGAAGACACAGAGAAGATGAGTATGGCCGTTACATGAGGACGACATGCCCTCAGTCATGAAGCATCCCCCAATTTGTCCTCAGGCCAGTGTCTCTGGCTGCTCACTGCTTCACTCGGGTGAATGGGTTAAACTACAGGACAGCTGGTGGCCTAGTGATTATGGAGTTTCCCCTGCAATCAGAAGGTCCAAGGTTTGTATCCCAGGACAGCTAGTGGTATCACTAAGGTACCCTTGAGCAAGGTGTTGTCCCCACACACTGCTCCCCTCCAGGCACATCCTGTTGGCAGCAGCCCCCTGCTTCGCTTTTGAATGGGTAAAATGCAGAGCAAAAAATTCACATTGTTTGCTGTAGTGTGCTCACATGTGACACTTTACTTCATGGACTGTATGACATTGTCTATGTATGCATTTCTAGATCAGTTGAGGCCTATATTTTCAGCTACACTATTGCTCTTTTTAACAGAAAACAATGTCATACAGTGTCACAAACAATATAATGTAACTCATGTAGTTAAAAGCAATGCTTATTTTTAGTGGGACAATGTTGTTACAATACACTGCATGTATCTCTCCACAATGAATGTGTTTGAAAAAACATAGTGTAAAGCTTCAGATCCTTGTCAGTACATGCACTTGTCTATTTTAAAATTGAATTCTACAATTTTAAAGAGCATGTTTCATTTAATGTTGTTATAATCAAGTCTAACAATCTTAAAAACGTTTGTCGGGAATGTTTTGTCTTACACTCAGGGGCGTATCAAGATTTCCAAAAATGGGGGTGTTCTGGGAAGGGGAAGCTAAACTCTAAATACAATTTAATCAATTTAACGCAATTTAATCTGACAAAAGTAGGGGGGTGGAATTGCATTTCAGCAAAAAATGGGGAAGTTGAAACCCCCATTCCCCCGTGTGCTACGCCCCTGCTTACACTGCCCTGCATGTATTCCTCCACCCTGATTTTGCCTGAAAGAATATGTTCAAGAAGCCAAAAGCTTCTAAAGCCATAATTTAGATTTTAATGCACATCTTCATCGGGTCTGGAACTCCAGTGTAAAACTTAAGACTTTAGACCCCAGGGTGTCTGTGCTGATGGACTCATTTTGACAGAATCTGGAAACGGTGTTTGAATGTATGTGTTCAGTTGTTCTTGCAGCATGTATTCTGGAGGAGAGCTTAGCTACCCTGCGAGTAGGTGGAACTGGGGGCTGTGATGGCTGCAGAGAAGCGGTTGTCCTTCGCCCTCAGTGTGGTCACATTCTTCTGTGGCTGGAACAGAATGATGTGGATTTTGGGAGCGAAGAGACAGCCCAGCACCACCGACCCGCTCAGGCTCACGGAGATGCACATGGTGGTGGTCTGGACCTGCAGTGGACGACAGGTTAGAACAGGTTTATAAACACCTTGATTCCTGAGAATAGTTTAGAGCAACATGTGATTATAGGCACTTTTCTGCAGGTCTACAGCAACCATGCTGTACCTAAACTTTATTGTATTTAGCTTGTAGTATGCTTTGATTTTCCAGCTTTGAGTTTTCAGTGATGCAGTGTACTTGGCTGCATGACACTTTTAGCCCTGCTGTTGAGAACTTGTGTTTGGGTAACTTTATTTGTAATGTGCTTTGTGCGCCACAGTTCCATGTGCCAATGGAGAAGCACCATATATTTATTCTATCAATGTAGTTAATACACTGAATACCACATGACATTTATTGCAGGTTTTATGCTATTTGAAACCTTTCTAATTGATTCTAACATTCCAAAGTGGACAAACAGATAGACGTTCATTTAACCCTTCCAAACCTTCTGTGAATCAGATGATATTTCAGTTTGTAACCATAACTGTTTATTTATCTATTTATTTATTTATTTAAGGACAATTACTTTTTGGGATGACTCATCAGCAATGCTGTGGCTTTATATCTTGTTAGCCACTGTTGCTGCACAGAGAGAGGATGACTAAACTGCACCTGCAGCGTGGTCTTGTGCACAGAATGCCTTCATGAAAACTGACTGCTTGAATCACCACATACTTACTTACAAGTGGTATTGAGTCATGAAACAATCTGAATTTGCTTATGCAGTTTCTGATATGGGTTTATGAGTCATAGTTATCTATAAACACGAGTAAAGTACACTGTATGGTTAAAAAATGTCACATCCCACATCTGTGATGATTCAATTGGTCTGGGCTAGAGCATCTGTCTAATGGATAAAAGCAAAACTTGGCATATCAGAATCAGAAATATTTACTGATCCTGGCAAAGACAAAGAAACTAGACTTTGCCAAAAGAGCCACTAATCCCAGTGCAGTACCTAAAACCCCCTTTTTTCCTTTTTTCCATGACTGGTGTTTATTGTTAAAAATCAGTTGAAAACTGATTCTAGATTCTACTTGTTATCCTTCCTTGTGTGTAAAAAAAGTTTCATTATATTGCAGAATCACCAACAAATACCTTTATGTGGGATTTTTGGAATGACTTTAGATTGCTTCCTCTCCCGAACTGTGAGGTGTGACTGTTCTAGACCCCAAGTCCAGATTGCCAGTAGCTTTCTATGACTTATTTATTTACTGTTCTGAAAAGTCTGCAGGGACTCTTGTTTAGTTCTACAGCATCAGAGGGCTTAGTATTGTTTCAAATGCAGTTCTCAACAATAAAGCTGCACAAATGCCGCCACATGACGGAAAACTTTTTCTTAACCGTGTCCCCTGTACCATCAAGTGGCATCAGTCTGCCTTTAAATGCTAGACAGAATAACAATGCAAGTCCTGACAGGAGTGTACAGGCAGATCAACTGCTTTGGGAAAGGAGGGAGAGCAAAGAGCAAGGAAAATAAGAATCTCTTTGTTCGGTTGAAGATTGCTGCACTTTGCACCCATCCGCGAGGCCAAGGGTTCAGCGTGCTGCGCCGCTCTGAATCACGACGCCTGCAAGCCTGTCTTTTATGTCAGAATATATTAAAACTTATTCTGTTCCAAACCGTTCTTTTGTACAGAGACAAAGCTCCTCGTTAGCTTAGATTCCACATTTTAAATGGGCCTGAAGTTTTAATGAATACATTTTTGAGAATATTGGAAACATTCTCCATATCTTGACAACCCTGCCGGGGATCACTGAGACTAGAACCCTCCTCTGGAAAAAAAACAGTTTGAAAAAACATTCTAAAGCATATCATTATGCATGCACATATTTGTAGATGGTGTGTTAGAAGTTACTTTCCCATCTGAAGAGTAGGCAAGGTTTCACCACTTACTTATTAGCTCCCCGGCTATTTTAAATGAGAGGTCCATCTAATATTAAAGGAAAATAGTAGCCTGATCTGTGTTGCATAATATTGCACATTTAGCATCTAGTGAAATTTGTTCATAATTAGCAACATTAGTACTTTTGGGTCAAATATTGCATCATACAAGGTTGCACAGAAGTCTACAGAACCCCACTAATCACATCAATTATTAAAACTATAGCATGGGAATGGCATAGTTAATTCATAGCCATGGCAAAGAATGAGATAATGAAGGTGTAGGAATCAGAATATAGTTTGATCATTACAAAGTGAAAAAAGTAAATGAGATGACCACCACAAAAGAGAATAAGCTGCGATCACTGGGCTCCATGGAGAAGTAGTGTGAGGCTGTCCATTAGAATTTTGTCTTTGTTATGTCAGGAGTTAAAGACAATGATTTTTGAAGACGTAATAAACAACATCAGAGGAACATAGGGGAACATGTTGTAGCTTGTTGTAGCAACATCTTATGACTGACTTCTCTGAAACTGGGTCAATAACATCTAGGGCTGTAATGATATACGATACAAAACCGAAATCACGACACTCACGTCCACGAACCCGCATCGCGGTGTGAGGAGGGTGAATCGCGACACACACACCCCTTCCAACTCTTTCCTGTATGCAGTTCCAAATGAATCGTGATACGAACCAAATAATGAGTCAAAAATCATGAAACGAACCGAGTCACGTACGTATAAGCCAACAAAATTCTAATAAGATTGGCAATTCACACAAACATGTATTGGCTTCTGAATTTAAATGACTGCTGGTGGTAATTTTGCTGAGTGAGCCAAATGAAACTGTTGAATGACTGAGCAATTGTAGCTCCGTAGACACACCAAATTTCACCAAACATTTCATGTAAGGCAGTTCTTGAGGTGTTGAAATCTGTCAGTTGCAGCAGTCCCCAAAAATAAAATTTCACACCAGTTTGGTGTACATCCAAAGATAGTGATACATCCTAGTGATACAGTGTGCCACATTTTGTGAAGTATGAAGCATCTCTTCACAAGATATTGACTTATAATAGGTTGAATTTTTATTCACTAGACGTTACTACACAAATGAGTCATAATGAGCCAAATTTCAGTACAAATTTATTTATTCTATAAAGTTATCACCTAAAAAGTACTTTGTGCCTTCTTTAGGGGGCACTAACACATAGGAACACCCAACAAGGGACATTATTCTCTTATTTTGTGTGGGACTGTAAAGTAGAAAGGGATGGGAACAAAGTAATTAAGCCATGGCCACAACTTAGTGAGGCATAGTAAAAACACAAAGCCATGGCCACAACTCAGTGAGGCATGGGAACAACTCAATTAAGTTGTAACTATGACTTATTGAGGCAAGGCAATAGGATAATTAAATCTTGACCAGTCTTGAACAAGACTTAATCACCTCATTCACAATACCTTCATTTGGAACCCAAACACGTGCCTTAGTAAAATGTGGCAATACATGATCTTTTATAAGGAAAGGAAGGCCTCATTGAACGTCACCTTTTGCACTCACATGAAACTAATACCTTCTTCCAACGGCTGTCACTTTATACAGAATAGTTCTCCAACAATGACAACAACCTACGCTGGTCTCACAGTATTGTCACTATCCAATATGACTCTGTCTTGCTACTGTCACCACCTCTGACTGATCCCGGAATACTTCTCCATACGTACAAAGCAATTTTCCCTTGCTGCTCACAGTGCCACACACTGATCTGGGAACACTCCTGCCTTCTGGAGGAGCGATTGTTTCTGACAGCTGTTTGCTACAGCAGTCCAGGCATTGCCGCTCACACAGCCGCGGGGCGTTCTTGATGACTGTGTTTACCATGCAGCTAACTGAGTTCTGACATCTCGCACCTCACAGCCAAACGAGTTCACTGATAAAGTGCGACAGGCCGCCCACAACCTCCCAGAGGGAGTTGCTAACACAGGCTACAAGCTCATGTCTCTGTGGTGTATGTATTTGGGTTGGGTAAGGGGACACCAGGGGACACTAGAAAAATACAATCTGCCATTTCCTGACCATACTGTCCTGACCATAATGACAAAAGTAAGCGTGCATAATCATGAGGAATTGTTATTTATATTTTTAGATGGTACACCTAAAAATTTGAGCATACAAGCATTCTTTTGTGGTTTATTGGAAGGAGCACTAAACTTAAGGGTCTATATATTATATTTTTATCCTAATGGTCCACTTTTAATGTTTGAGTTCATACATACAAGTTGAAATGACCATTTGCTAAAATCCCTTAAAATTAAACATGCTGATTTTCTACTGTGTCTTTAAGGCTGATACATGTAAATGAACCCTTGTTCTGATTGGCTGATGTGTGATAAGCTGAGTTAAAAAAGTCCAGCCTGAAACTCTCTTTATAATGTGATTGGAAGGGTGTAAACTGCTGTAGGCTGAATAAGTGGATATATGTAAATTAATCACTTTTTTAAATCACAAAAACGAAATGTTTTTAAAACTTTTTGAAAATCTTCACAATGTTATATGGATCCAAGAAAAAGAAAAACATCTGTTTTTCAAGAGTTGCCGTAATTAGTCATACAATTTAAAACCCTGCCATTCCTCACAGTATAGCCAAAATTATTCTATGTGCTAAGAAAAAGAAGTGTAATCACCACTTACCCTGTAATCACTGGCAGTGACATAGAAGATGGGCTGAAAGGCCAACCAGATGATGCAGGTGGTGTACATTGTGAATCCAATGAACTTGGCCTCGTTGAAATTCTCAGGGCACTTCCTGGTCTTAAAGGCATAGAAGGTGCACAGGACAATGAGGATGCAGTTGTAAGTGAGGGACACCAGCATGCTGGAGTCCAGGCTGTTACACTTCAGCGTCACCACATCCCGCCTTTCAGGACCCACTTCCTTGCGAACACCCGGAGCCTCCACCAGGAGCCACACCAGTGACACCAGAAGTTGAGCAGAGATCAGGCCACCACAAATGGCCACCTGGGAAGCAGGGCTGATGAGGCGAGGCCGCTGGGCTCCATCCCGCGCCCCTCCAAATATTCTTGCGATCCGATTGGTCTTGGTGAGGAGGGCCGAATAACAGACAGCGAAAGAGGTGCCCAGGCCAAGGCGCCGTAAAGCGCAAACGACCGCGGATGGTTTGGTGATATAGATGAAGGTCATGGCGTAGCACAGGAGGACTCCCAACAGGAGGATGTAGGATAGTTCGCGTCCACTTGCCTTCACCACCGGAGTGTCGTTATTACGCAAGAACACCCCAGCCACTGCTATGGTACACAACATCCCCAGGCAAGCAATGGTCACAGGTCCTACAGCCCAAGCATCTGACCAGTGGATGTACTCTTCAGGGAGCTCATAGCAGCCTGTCAGGTTGGCCAAAGGCCACTCACCAAAGCCACAGTCCTCGCAGGTGAATTCATCCAGAAGGTACTGGTGAGGCTGGCAGGGGATACAGATCCAGCAGCAAACATCCCCAGGTTGCATGCTCTTGGCCTCGTTGGGTTGGCAGGGGTCACTGCACTGGGAGGTGGGAGTTGCCCCTCCAGCCCAAGGCACTAGGCTGGTGTTAAGGACTAAGCCCTGAGACCAGTAGCCCACTTTCCTGTAGACATACCTGCCATCCTCTTGGCGGTAGTGGAAGATGTTGTAGCGGCCCAAGCTGTCTCCAAGAGAGGTGAAACGGACAACGTTCTCTGTGTCAGCAGGTCTAAATGGAGCTGGTTAGGAAAGCAGAGAAAGCAGAGAAAGTTGACCAACAAAATGTGGTGAAAAGGCAACATTAACAGTACAGTTTTATAAATTATTAGTGTTCACATTATTGGACAGAAAGTGCTGCCTTCAGCTACTTTGTCTGAACTTCTGAGTTACAGCAGCTAACTAGCAAAGTTTTTCTGGACTTTAATCTAAATTTATGATCCTCTTGTTTAAATTGGGCTCATTTTTAGAGGCCAAAGGCCACTGCTGATGTCAAAACCAATTAAAGTAACTTCACAATCAAAAACTCTGGTGGAGCAGATTTAAAGGCATTTCTGTCATAGATAGTTTTACAGAAATGAACATCAGTGGGCGCCTGTGATGAATCATCTTGATGTATAGCTTTGATTTCCTAAACTGTTGGAAAAACACTAAACATTTCAAAGGCCCATCATGGCTAATTCATTCTTTTTTTCTTGGAGGCTCAAACTCCACTCCAACACTGTTGCACATAATATAGCACCAGTTTCTCTCTCAGCAGACAACATGCAACTGGGCTGAGAGGAACTGATAACCAGATAATTAATTTTTGTTTCATCTAAAATTGAATCTTTTTATAATCAGTGGAAACCACATACAACAAGATCCATTGATCTGGATGATGACTGAATATTGAATGAAACAGCTTTCACATCTTTATCAAGGGAATACTTCCCACATAATGAATTAAAGCTGGTGGGTGCCAATTAGCATTATGTAAATAATACCATGCTAATTGGACCCCAATGGCTTAAAGTTATTGCTAGTCATGCAAGTTTTCTTTCATGAGGCTTCTGCAAATGTTTCTCACAAACGCCCCTCACCATCAAACTTGGTCTTGAGGATAAACTCGCGGTAGAACCTCTTGCCATTGCCTGGCTTCATGGCATCACATACACGGGTTGTATTGGGGCACACTGCCTGACGCATGTTATGCAGAGCGTGGGCCATGGCATAGACTGCATTCACAACAAACATGATCTTAGACTCTGGCTTGAATGAACCATCTCTCAGGCTGTGGCTGGCACAGCCTGGCTCATGCAGCTGACATCCAAACTTGTGCTCCCAGAATTCCCTGAACCAGGGATTCCTTGTGTTGAATTCAGGGTTGAGCTTGGTGAAGTAGTCCTCAAATTCGCGGATGGAATAAGATGCAAGCTCGATGGTAAAGGCCCCATTAGCTGCCTTCTCACTCCCATGAACCACACTCTCCTGTGCCCCCCAGCCATCACTGGCGACCCAGATGAAGGTGACGTTCATTCGGGCGGCTGCTACCAGCAGCTCTCTGGCGTCCTCGCTGCGGGTGAAGAGGATTACCACTTTGGCATTGGCCTTTTGCTGTAACGAGCGGATTACCGTCTCATAGTTCACCCGGTTCATGGAGCGGCTAACTTTGACTGATGTAGCGATGCAGATTTGGCGCACTCTTGCCTCTTGCTGGAAGGCATCGATGCCTGTCTCACCATAGTCACCTTCCGAGGCCACTGTGGACACATAGGTCCAGTTGAAGTAGCGCAAGATCTCCGCTATTGCTTTGGCCTGGTAGAAGTCTGGAGGCACAGTTCGGGCAAAGTAGTCATAGCGAGATTTGTCACTTAGCTTGGCACTAGTTGAAGCATAGCTGATCTGGGGGATCTGGAAGAGCCGCAGAAGGTTTGCCACCTGGAAACATTTGTAAAAGAGAAAAGAATAGTTAAAGTAAAAATGTACATTTAAAACACAAAACAGTTTATTTTAAGTGAAATAACTGATCTGTACAACATTCAGAGCGATTTTTCCAGATATTAATTAAACCTAATCTAGCTGAAGTGTCAGTGTTGATTTATGACTAGTATGTTTTTAGTCTAAGCTAAAATATCATCTTTTTTGAGTTTGATGCCTCACATGGGGCTTGTGCCAAGATTTGGCCTAAAATATTTGAGCTAAAAAGTTAACAGTGGAGTCTGATTGAACTGTGAGCTGGAAAACTTGGACTGTGGAGTCTGATTGGAATGAGAGCTGGAAAACCAGGACAGTGCAGTTTGACCTGGCTGCCAGCCAGGGGACTCTGCATTGTGTCATCAGATTATGCTGGAGGCCTAGTGTCTGTAGGAACTATCACAACATTGACTCGTGAAACTAATTAAGATAAACACAAGTGCCAGTGGCCATCAGCAAAATATGTTGACAAGTAATCTGCCACAAACACCAATCTCTGTCTCAGACACAGTTGCCTCTAGGTACATCTGGCGGCCAGGCTAAGGAAATAGTGTTCAGATTCTACAAGAAGCCCATCTTTACTGGTTATCTAACCCATTGAAGTCTATAATTTCTGGCTGCTCAACCGTGCAACTCAGGCAGGTCTAATTCTGATGGTTCAAGATAACGGCCGTAACAAACACAACAGATAAGCAACCTTGCTGGGGGCTTACAGTAGTGCTTCCCTCAAGGACTGATCCACTCCTGAAATGGGGTCCATATGGGTATGAAATCTACCATCTGTGTTTCGCTATAAAGTTGGCCAGAGGACATGGATGGAAAATGTTAATCTACTCTTTTGTTGGAGTTTGTCTTAACTTTCATTCCAGTGTCAGTGCAGCACATCTGTCTAGCATCAGTGCTGAACATCCATTCAGTGTCAAAGCAGAACATCTGTCCAATGTCAGTGCTGAACATCTATCCAGCATCAGTGCAGAACATCTATCCAGTGTCAGTGCTGAACATCCATAGAGTGTCAGTGCAGAACATAAAATAGAGTGTCAGTGCAGAACATCTGTCCAGTGTCAGTCCAGAACATCTGTTTAGTGTCAGAGCAGAAGGTCTGTCTAGTGTCTGAGCAGAATGTTTCTGTGATAATTTTTGTGGTATTTACTCCTTGTTATCAACCAATTAATGTGAAATGTATTGTGCCATTTTGGGACATGCCCGATCATAAAGGTTCTAGGTTTTACTGAGCAATATGGGGAATGATCTTGAAAACACCACATAAAGATTTTGGGTACAATAATATTAATTATCATTGTACACACTGAAATGAAAAGCCAATTCTATTTAACTGCCTTTAAGATAATAAAAAATACTAAAATACCTCCAAATGTAAAATAAAATTACAATGGCAACATGGGAAAACTCCAAACAAATGTTGATGGAATTTCAGACATGGAAGTAAATAAATACCAATTTTATGGTGTAAAAAAGCAGTTCCAGGGCGTGGGAAGACTTGAAGTGTAAATCATCCACTTACCTTGAAAAATACCATAACTAGTTCCAATCTGGGATTAACTGAGGGCAATCTGTTAGTACCAGTATCTCCAATAGGTCCAGCAGAGCTAGATTGCACCTATTCTAAATCATGAAAACAAACGGCCATGGAAATCATTGTGTAAATGGATAAACTGTTTAAATAAAGCTGAGTTCATGGTACAGAAAAAATCTATTCTTACTATGGTTTTACTGTGTCCTCACCAATTCAATCGATTTTATTTTGTAATGTCACTGTGTTTGCTCTATTTTCTTACTCCATATAGTTCTATGATATTTTATTATGAAAATATTAGCTTAATATTTGGATTTATTTTAGAATACACTCTTAGAAATACATGTGCAAGAAAGGGTTACTTGGGTAAAGCAATAAAAGAACAATTTTTGGCTCCCTTTAGAACTTTTTAAAGGATGGTTCATAGGAGAACAATTAGTGTAAATGAGATAAACGTTTTTTTTTTTTTCAAAGAGCTTACAGGTTTCTAGAAAATACTTTATATCATGCCAAAGTGCTTTCTAAAAATATTTTCATTTGTTTTGCTGCTTCTAATTTCATCTCCTGTACTGTTAATTTTGCTGTTGCGTTATCTGAAACGTTATATTAACTTTACAGGTTGTTCACATTCACACAATTCTCTTTTTGTTTGTGTGTGTGTGAGGGAAGTGTTCCAGTTTTCTTCACAGTTTAATCATATTCAATTTCACCATCTAGTTAGGACTCCTCCAATCTCACAGTAGCACTAACATTGGGAGCGTGAGCACACTAGTCTTACAATACATATAAAGATCCACTACATCTTCTCCAACTTATGCTAACACATCACTGGATGGTCAGACACACTTGGAGGAGAATGCTTACCACCAATTATGTTATGTCAGATGCCCACTGACAGACATCAATAATGGGGTGAGGGGGAAACCATCCTACCCCAGTGGTGCCACTAGCAGCCCTGGTCTTTCACTCTCATTTTTGGTCCAGTGGTGCCACTAGAACTGACAACCTTTCAATTACAGGGGCAAATCCCTATCCAGCAGGCCACCAGTGGCACCTTTCAATAGAAGGTTCTTAGGACAAGTAGGTGTAAGTAAACTGAGGACCTTAAAACAGTTACCAAGGGCTTTGGAGTTTGGATCTCATACCTACGTGTTTAAAACTCAGAAAAGAAAGTATTACAGATGTTCCAGAGGACACAGAACATTGACAATCGAAGGACACTGTTTTGTTGTGCCAACAGTTTCCTCATGAACATCATGGCTGTAAAAGTGCTGGTGGATATTTCTCACGCATTCTTATTTCCCAGAGGTGCCAAGCAATCACTGGAGGAGCTGCGTGGTGGAATGCTGGGAAATTGCTAGGTCTGCAAAGTGAAGTGACAATTGGGCCCACTGGGAGAACAGGATAATGACTGAAATTCAGCGCCTGGAGGGAACCATACGTACCTCACATCAGATCACTCATGCTAGCGTCCATATGTATGAGGCTTCTCAGTGTAGTTGTGCTGATTTAAGGTCAGCGTTAGCCATTTTTTGTCATGTGGCAATGAATTATACTTAAACAGACATGCAGAACTCTGTTTGTAAAGACTTTCGATTAGTTTTAGTCTCTTCGAAAGTCAACAACATGGGACCTAGCTATGTTTAGGCTAAATCGGGCAAGAACGTTCCCAAGGGCTTTAATGCAATTTTCTCCTCCCACCGATTCAAATCCCAATTTAGAATTCCAATTTTGAGACCCACCTGAAGCAAATCTGTTCCAGTGGAGCTCAGAGACACACACAAATATTGGGCCTATATCATCTGTCTCTGTGTGCCACATGTGTGAGTGTGTGGCGAAGGGATTTTTCATGCCAGAATGATTCCATCATTGAAAGCTAAAATAATCTTATACTGCATATGTTGTTTTCTATGCTGCCACTGGCTTAATGGCCAGTGCTAAACAAAATCATTTTAAACCACCAATTTGAGCCTGGGATTTATGGCCAAAAATGCGCAAAACAAATCTCAACCTGGATTTATTCAGTTTTAAGCACTGTCAAAAAAGAAATGGGAATAGTCTATTGGGTATATATTTGTAGATGCATATGCGTTTCTGGAAGAACAGGTCACATGACAGACACGGGCCTATCAGCAGTGGCCAAGATGTATCACTAGTGGTACAAGAGGTCATGTGACAGCTATTGGCCAATAAACAGAGGTTAATGTAGCACGGGCTTGCCCCTGGGCTGATGGACATTAGATCTGATGTGGTCAGCATCCACGTGTCTAACTCTGTGTGACAGTCCTGTTTAAGGAGCCTGGTGGGCTCAGGCCCTGCAGAAGTGGGACTCCCTGCTTGTCTAGAGCAGGAAAACGGAGAAAATGTGATTCATGTGGACAAGTGTGAATCTCCAGACTGTTTCAGCAACCATGGCTGCTTTGGGTCTGCTGAGTTTGGGAGCTAAACTTTATGGAGCTTTTTCTCTAGCACAAGGAACCACATCATACCATGAACAAATGCTTTTCTGTCATACAAATAAAGCAACCACTACCCAGGCAGGGCCAAAAGCAGACAACTATTCATGTCACCACAACATCAATAGATCACATTGTTTTTATATTTTGGGGGTAAAAAAGTAATAGATACAAACTGGGGAGTCAATGAAACATAAGCACTGTTATCTGTTTTGGCTGAAGATCAGTTTGATAGGGAGTTTTATCGTGAAGTTGTACCAGGCCATCAATAACAAGTTAGCTGGGTTCAGTTTTCATCACACATCACAAGAATGCAATAAAAAAAAAAAACAGGTATTTTGGGACGATGACTGTCAAAAAAGTAAAGCATTGAGAATTGAGTAAAGAAGAATTGATTCAAAACCACAATTACAAGGCTGAGATACATTGGAAAATCAAAGTGTGATGCAAGTTCAGTTACATTCCATCTTGCATAGCCATACAGTGACTTAAGTCTGAATCATTCAATCATTCAAGTGTTTTATTTGTTGCTAACGTTAATGAATGAAAAAACGAAGAAACCAGTGCAGATGATTCCAGACGATCAGGCGGAGATCAGTATACTGGTGGTGCTGAATGCTGAGTGGTTAAAACTCCTTTATATAAGCGCTTGTAACATTAGCCATTTTGCAGTCTGTCATGGTAAAATATTTGTACTCATTTCATTCACTTAATCTACTTGGCATGCCCAAGAGAAGACAGTTTGACAGGCATTTAACAGTATTTCTACAGCAGTGAGGTGGTCCAAAGTTAAATATAAAGAAATGATTGGCTAAAGTCTTTTGCACAGTACTGTATATAATTCAAATAATTAGTTGTTGGCTCTGCTGATCCGGGGTGTACAAATTTCACATACGGTGTCACAGAATTCTAGCACCTTCGGCTACTCATTATCGGTTGCACCTGTGTCTCATTAGGTCATCAGTATCTGTATAAATAGGCCCCACTGCATGTGTGTGTCTTTACTAACAATGAGCTTGGAAAGTTCTCATACACTTTCAGGTTCATCACAAAGAAGCGGTACACAAACAGCTGACAAAGTCATAACTACCAGCAGTAAACTGAGGAGAAATCTCTGTTGTTTGAGTTTATGGATTGTTTGAGTTTATGATTTTATGACACATCACCACCAATAACGGTCATAGCTGTGGCATTGCCTGGTACTGATCTATGTGTATAATACATGTGGTACATTTGCCTGCTTCTGATGACCCTTGTGATTTAAACAATTATGATTCGGTTTATGGAGAGCTGGACTGTACCTACACTGAAATACAATAGCATGGAACTTGCAGCACACTTTGTGAGTTTCTGACTCAATTTTCAACCAACACTTTATGGCCGGTCGTCTCAAAACCATGACCCTAGAGCTGCTTCTGATATTATGGTGTCTTATTATTTATAGTCTTGTTTCAGCTTTTAATACTTTCTCTGCATTCCATAGCCGTGCAGTGAAAATCAAACCCAGCAAACTTGTTAGACATGTGCTAGTACAACTTCGCCTTTCTCACAGCAATTAAGATAAATCTGTTAGTGTCAAAAAAAACCTCCCACTATCTTCAGCACATTAGATAATAGTGGCTCTTCTTTGTCAGGTTACTCGTTGTTAGTTTGTATCTCCATTGTTGTTTTTTGTAATGGCTTCTTTCCATGTTGTTATAACATTTCAACCAAACAGCAGCGATGCAGTCAGCTGGGCTGCAGCCTGCTTTTAACGCTGCCATTGAGCTTGGGAACAGGTCACTTTATTTTCTAATCAAAAAACTTTTGTTCACAGCACATTTGTCCACTGGCACATATTCTTTGTGTGGCATATATTATATCCTTGAGACAATTTTGCTGTAATTGCAATGACAACTGGAGTAGCATAGCTCAATCTAAATAAATGTCAGCTAACCTTAGATACAGGATAAATATATTCCTCTGGCTAATTATCATATAACCACTAATAAAAAAATGACCTCATTTAGAAGACATCATCAGCAGCTGACCATGCACATTTTAGCTTAGTTTATTACCTCCTCTGACACATCCACTGTTTTACCAGCTATCAACCATAATTGTTACATGTATTTGTCTTTGTGCTGATCAATCTTCACAGCATACAGTCTTTAGCATACCAGATCTTTAGCATGTCAGATCTCGAATGTATTAACTACTAAAAATATGTTATAATTATAATAATAATGATGATGATGACGATGACGATGACGATGACGATGACGATGACGATGATGATGATGATGATGATTATTATTATTATTATTATTATTATTATTATTATTATTTTGTTATTTTTACAGACGGTTACTTTGCCAATATAAATTAATCTGATATTTGAATAAATTCTCAGTACACTCTTCAAAAATTTAAGGGTTATTTAGTAAAGCTGGATGCTGTATACATATACCATGAGCACTCAAAGTAACATTTTAATGCATGCATGGCCTTTTTTACAGCTAAATTGGTTAATCTGTATCATAGAAAACCTGTAAAAGCCGAAGAACCATTTTTTTTTTTTTTTTTTATTACAGGCTTTCAGCAACGCTAGTCTCAATATGTCATCAGCCCATGTCTGTCTAATTATTTGTAAAATTGGGTAATGATGGTGGAGATGGAGATGCTATAGACATGATATGTCAGTGCACATCATTTTGGTCCTGGAGTGCTTGAATTAGAATTCTATTAGCATGTCACTGCATTTTTTTCTCTCTTTTTTCAGCCGGCATCCCCAGCCTTGAAGGTGGCGTGTCAGGACAGCACTGAAGCGTTTGGCAGAGATAACCTCAGCTGTTGCCTGTCCATCCTGCTGAGGGTGACTTGGGTGTGTGTGTGTGTGTGTGTGAGAGAGCTCGAGAGAGCTCGAGAGAGAGCTCACACTGAATATTTCCTAGACAGACACCGGCAGGGAAAGAGTGACACGTTCATTGCCACCTCAACGCTGGGGAGAAGCCACATCATCCACTTCTGTCTTTTTCTCTTTTGCTCTCTCCCTTCATCCCCCCCTCCCTCCATCTATCTCTGTTTTTCCATGTTCTGATGTTCACAAATAATGAGAATCTCATTACGCTGGTGGAGTGTGATAATGCACACTGACATCTTTCTAACATCGTCTGAATGAAGTCTGTTTTCATTAGTGGATGATGTTGTTATATGTTCATTAGTCATAGGAATGCATTTTCACTGTTTCTGGAACTAGCTAACATCAGCTAGAGTTCATTATTTAGCTATGCTGCATCTGTTGTCATAGCAACATCAGCAAACCTTGTGGTAGACGGTACTATTGCAATCTTACATTGCCAAACATTTCATGGAAGCTGAATCAAGTAATTACCATCTTAGTGTGTTACTCACGTCATTCCTGCTCACTTTTCAAATGGTACAAATATGTATTCAGTTACAAACAAAAACCTTACAATGAGTGTGAAGGTGTGTAGGTGTATGATGGTGTTTTGTGAAGGTGTGTAGGTGTATGATGGTGTGTGTGAGGGTGTGTAGATGTATGATGATGTGTGTGAAGGTGTGTAGATGTATGATGGTGTGTGAAGGTGTGTAGATGCATGATAGTGTGTGTGAAGGTGTGTAGGTGTATGATGGTGTTTTGTGAAGGTGTGTAGGTTTATGATGGTGTGTGAAGGTGTGTAGATGTATTATGGTGTGTGTGAGGGTGTGTAGATGTATGATGGTGTGTGTGAAGGTGTGTAGATGTATGAGGGTGTGTGTGAAGGTGTGTGGATGCATGAGGGTGTGTGAATGTGTGTGGATGCATGATGGTGTGTGATGGGTTCATGCAGAGTGCTATGTCTCAGTGAAACAAAAAGGGGGATGATTTTTTTTAAAAGTGTGTACTATAATTGTTCCAGCAGCCATGGCACAGACTATCCTTGAAAGTTCTCCTAGGTTCTCCTAGGTTCAAAGATCTTTTGTTTTTTCTGTTTGTCCCTAAGGCCTAAAATAAATGAAATGTGTTCATTTTGGTTATTGATGGTCATTTGTGTGGGACATTGTTTTTAAATCCCCAGCTGCGGTTATTATTACATTTTTAAATCTTTGGTTTTACGTGATATAGGAATACCAGACAAAGCTCATCATGATATCTGACACCTTGAGCATCAACACAAACCAGAGGAACTTCCAAGGAGCTATTATGTCAATGATTTACCATTTGTTGCACATGTCTTAGTGCTGCTCACGTTATAAGGGTTAAGCCAGAACAGTCCAGCTGTTGGTGAGACAGTCAGTTCACGTGCCAGTGCTACATACTGCCAACCAGACTGGCTAATCAGGAGAGAGGGGGGCTGAGTAAAGAGCTCCAGATGGATGTAGAGGTATGATTCCTTGACCCCGTGCAGAACAGGAGTGTGTGTGTGTGTGTGTGTGTGTGTGTGTATGAGTTGATTGCCAGCGAAGTGCCCAGTGACGCACTACAGTGACCGGTACCGTCCCACTTTCAACATGAAAGGCCCATCTGTTTTCACGTCTACCGTGCCAGCCGGCATCCCATACAGCCGCGCTGCAGCTACTTAGGGCTCCAGAACTAAGCCAGAAATTCTGAAAGAATCCCTTCACCCCTTCAGACCGAGTGCACACAAATTAGGTCGAAAATTTACCTTAAAGTCCTCAAAAAAAATCTAATCCACCTAATTTGCAGGCTTAACGTATCATCCAATACTTGTGAAAATGTACTTATCTATAGTATTTATACCCACCATTGGTGTATATTGCATAGTGTATTTGATACTGAGTATTCTTTGCAGAAATTTTATTGGATTTATTTAGACTTTATATTTTATATAGGTCTTGTCTTTATGGCTAGACAAATATTGTCACATCTTACAAGCCTCAAATATGTTTTAAGTGCAATTACTGTAATTGATGTCCATTTTATTGGATAAAGTGAATGTGGACCTAACAATTACTATAAGGATGGCAGAAGGGAGTTTTGTTATCAGCGGTACTCAATACAACAGTTTTTTACTTAAAAGAAAATAGATTGTGAAATCTAATGTTATTCTCTGCAGAAAACAAAAAAATATATTTACTCCTGTCACATATCTTAAATAAAAATGTCTTAAATTGGTGAAATTGCCAAAAATGGCTTCCACTATGTTTTCCAGCCCCAACACAACAAAATTATTTAATTCTTTTATAATAAATAGCAACAACTTTCGATTCCTGGTGCTACTGAGCAGAACTAGATTAGCTCTCGCTGGGTGTGTAGGTTGCTGCCCCCTCTTAACTAAGCACAATGCTAACCATTCCGGTGGGTTGTTAGTGTTCTCCTCCAAGTGTGTTGACCTGTCCAATTATGCTGAACTAAGAGAACTTCTGAAAGATGTGGTGGATGTGACATACTCAACTTCACCTTGAAAATATACAACTGCTATTATTCTAGTCAATCTGTTTGAATTACTCTGACAAATCATTCTGTTTACATTACCCTGCTTTCATCGTTCTGTTTTTTTACATTGCTGTGCTAGTCATTAGGAGCAGTTCAGGATATATTTCACTGCATGTTGTACCTGTATGACTATGCATGTGACAAATAAAAATCTTGAATTTCTTGAATGTTGGTTCAGAAATTTAATCAACTGTCAACTGGCACTGTTCTCCTAATGTGAGGCCTGCAGATTTAACGGATTGGTTTAATTTTCTTTTTGACCTCATGCTTTCAGTGTTGCACCCAATAGCTAATAGTGGTTCGCCTCCCTATCTCGCCATAACTCAGCACAATGCTAACTATTATTGGCACTTGGCATTCTCCTCCAAGCATGGGCACCATCGCCATTTAACCAGAGGGGGACCTTCACATTTCGTAATTATTCGTTTGGACCCCCCCACATTTAACATAAATAATGAGTTCACTCAGCACTGTGGAATCTTGAAACTTTCACAAAAGAATCCACTCCACTAAACTGATAGATGAATACACACCACTGGAAATCCCCCCAAAAACACGAGACTTGCACAGACACAGCAACCCCGCCCTCACACCAAACCCCACCATCCCCCACAGACCCCACCCCCATGCGCCCCCCCACATTAAAAATGCTTCCGACGCCCCTGTCTCCAAGCAAGCTGCACCAATGATTTTGCACTACCAGCAGTTCAATAAGATGTGGTGGATCTCAATGTGACACAGGAAGAATGTGCTCACATTTTCCTTCCCAGTGTGGGTGATGTTGCTTAATGGGGAGTCCTAACAAGTGAATGCAATTGGAGACAATTAATTTGAAAAACATCTAAACAAAGTAAAATAATAATAACAGATATCTACATCCAGCTAGAGTATGGATTAAAAGTTTGTAATCTGGTAGTTTTAATGAGCTACGAGTGATAAATAACGCATGCATGAACATTTGGCCAGAATGTACTGAAAGCATGAAGCCAAGTAGAAAATTAAACCATCACTCAAATCTGCATGCCTCACGTTAGGAGTACTGGGGCCTGATTTGACGTTGGCAGCTGGTTAATTTCCTGAATATTGACTGTAATATCCTCTCTGTTTATCTGAGCTAATGCACCAGCGCTTGGCTGGAAACATCTTCAAGGTAAGATGCCAAAAGGAAAATCATTTTGTCAATCACACAAACTCTCAAACAATGAAGGAGCCAAGAATTGGTCTTTGGAGCAGTGCTGTAGAAAAAAATCCAGTGGTTTAAAAGCCTCCACTCCACTGAGAAGTTCTTCAGTAAAACCAAGTAGTTCTTCTCTGGCAATGATCCAAAGACCCCTTATTTGGTCAGGCTGCTTCGGCCCAGACATCCTGTAGTCAAAATCTGGCAACATAGGTCATAAACTTTTACAGCGGCTCTACAAACTTTATGGATGTAAGACATGTATTAATTACAATTTTGATATTTTACTTTTTTTGACTTTGTGAAAGTGTGAATTGAGTCCAAAGGGTTTTAAGCAAATCTTTTTGGGGTCGAATCCTTGCTCTTCTTTTTGGCATCTTCATTTTTTAAAGCATATACAGAGCACCCCAGCAGACAGATTGTGGAAGTTAATGTCTGGTAGATATTTTTAATAAAGTGACGAAGTACCATTTTTATGACAATGTGGCTAGTATTGGTATAAATACAAAGGAAGTTTTTTTCTAAAATGTACCCAGAGAGTGGAAGCACAAGATATTTCTAATAAACTGGCCAGTGAGTGGAGCCACTAGGTAAATGTTTCCAGTAAAGTGGCTAGTGAGAGGCACTACCAATTTGTTGTTTCTAATAAAGTGGTTAGTTATCAAAAGTAAAATGTAGGTGTTTCTTACAATGTGGAGGAACAAGGTGTTTCATGAATATTGGCTGTAAACTCTGATTGGCTGTAAATTAATGATTGCCTGCTATAATTTAAAGCAAAATAAGCTGTTAAAAGTTTATCTTTGACTTGCGTCTGACCTGCTGCTTCTGCTTTTTGTTTTGCCTCCCAGCGAACACCACATGCAGTTATGGCTTATTAGCATTCTCTTGAACTCAAAGCACAGCAGAGCTCTCCACATGAGTGACCTCAACACGCACACAGACACACACACACAACACAGACTTTTAGCTGTCAACACTGTAACAATAGCCATCTCTTTCTGTTAAATCTAGTGAGTGTATGGTTAGTCCTCTGTAAACACTTGCTACATTTTTAAGACCACATCAGCCCTAAAGTACATGATTCTGCCATGCACATTTCAGCTTGGCATTATTATTCACAATACCGTGCACACGCAGGGCTATTTTTTTGCATGCAATAGAAATATGGTAATTTATTCTGTCACCTTGAGGAGGAAGAGGAGAGCGGGAGGCAGATGAAAGAAGAGGCTCCGCTATCGATTGGTTGGCATTATCAGCACCAGTCTGAGCTAACGCACGCCTGGAAAATCTGCCAAAACTTTCATGAACACGCAGTAATCCAGACAACATTTAGCCTTGTCAATTAGTGCATTAAGCAGATGGGAAAACATTCAGTAAAACAATAACAGCATCACCACCAAGCCTTCAGACCTTACAGGCTATTGTACTGTAGAAATGAGCCGATTTATTGGCCTAACAGGCCACTTTATCTGAAATACACGTCTACCTTGTAGCTCCACTGAAGCTTTTGCACAGACACAAGGAATCATGATGTCACAGAATACATTTTTTTTCTATTTAAAATAAAGTGACTTGTACCAGAACCAAACCTGGGCTGCTCGACCGCAGGGCTAAAAGTGGGACGCAGCCAAACTGACCGCATCACTGCTTTCTGATTGGTAGAAATATGGAAAGAGACCATTGTTGTTTACTGTTTACACAAACAAATGGAGATATAAACCCAGCAACTGGGAAGTACAAGCACTACTATCTGGGCTGAAGATACATTTCCGTGGGAATTTCCATGAAACGAACAAATCTTTGCTGTCTGGCGGAAAACAATGAAAAGTGTTGAAAACAGTTATGTATTCATTTATTTAGAATACACATAGTTTTTTTGAGTTTCCTGAAAAATAGCTGTTTTGGAAGTTTTGGCCCGATAGTGATGAAATGTATCTTTAACACTGTGAGAAGCACTTTAACCGAGTATATGACAGATCATTTCTGCTCAACATAAACGAAAAAAACCCTTTTAGTTTAAACTCCGCGGACG
>JBBKCR010000128.1:12593823-12608043 GCA_037577295.1 Ladigesia roloffi | reverse complement strand
ACGTAATTTCAATTCTCTGTATGTCTGGCACATATGGCAAAATTGACAATAAAAGTTGACTTGACTTGACTTGAAAGGTGTACTAGGACATACCTAATGTAGCAGGGTCCGGTTTTCATCACACAGCTAAACAATGTCGAGAGAAAAAAAAGGTTGTGCTACCGCAGTATATTTTAGGTAAGGTTCCTGTTTACCAGTGGAAAAGTGCCTTAACTGGCCTAACTGGCTTAACACTAACTGGCCTCTTTATCAGAAACCCCCCCACCATTTTGTAGCTCCATTTTACTACTGAAGAGTAAGTGGCAGTAGCCCATCTGTTGAAATTTTGTCTTGAAAAAAGACATTTTAGTCTCCCAACCTAAGGGGGGCATTGTGGAGTGTCACTGGCTGAATTTATGATCAGTTCCTGGGTAAAGAACCAACTGATATTTTAGATATTTTGGATGGTGGACAACCCTTAACATTAATGTACCTATTTGTGCACAAACCCTGCAATGATACACATGGCAAGCACACTACCATGTCAGCATCACTGGTGTGCTAAACATGGTCCGTGACCAAAAGCCTGAGTGTGTCCGAAATCATGCACATTTGCTAGTACATTGGAATATAGTGCACAGTGCACACTGAGCATTTCCTTCTGTAGTGCACACTGCCGTAGTAAGTGTTCTGGAAGTGATGGACTATCATTTGCTCATGAGACCACAGTATATATCAGTGAAATATTTTTACATTTATACAAACCAGCTTGGGCTTGCATTTCACAGATGGCTGCCAGTATTGAAACCTTGTCGAAAGTCCCTCCCCTTCTGCTATGTGATCAAAATGGCGTCCATCATTCCATACTGCATTTATTGACCATTATTAGTTCACCACCCAGGTACTTTCAGTGAGTTTAAGCTTGGTTGACAGTGTGAATGCACTATGTACCAAAATTGGGCACAAAAGTGTATAAGTGCGCGATTTTGTTTGGTCAGCAGCGGTTTTCTGGTCAGAAAATGGTACATGACAACAAACAGCCTTCAGTTTGTAATTGTCTGTGCTTCTGATAAAGTGGCCCGTGATTGCAAGTACAAGGTGAGTGTTTTTTATTAGTTTTTAGTAAGTTCTGATCATGTAGATTAGAACTATTATTCTCTCTGTGTGTATATGTGCGTGACAGTGTGTTTGTGTGTGTGTGCATGTGTGTGTGTGTGTGTGTGCGTGTGTGTGTGTGTATCTATTGAGTTCTATTGAGGTAGTAGATCTTGTTTTGTACCAACTGTTCCTCCTCTAGGGAGGTTGTCACTCTCCAAACTGCTACACCGTCTGCCAATCTCACCCACTCACACACTCAAATATAGAACAGACACCCTCACACACAATCTCTCTCTAACACACACACCCAATATAGTACAGCCACCCACCATCACCCCCAACCCTATTCACTCAAATGATCCAAAACACAGTTATCAGTTAATACACCGTAAAACCTGTTTGAAACGGGCACATTATCACATGAATAAAGGATAGAATTGCAGTTTTGTCTCACATTTTCCTGACTTTCAGCTACAAGTAATCTAATTTGCTCATGTAAAAAGGACTATCCATGTTAATATCACATGGATTTAAGATAACATAGGAAAACCAGGTGGGAAGCAGAAGAACCTATAAAAAAATCTATAAAAACGAGACAATATAATGATACCATATAAAATAACTGTAAACTATATATCATTAAACAAATATATATATACATTTTACTATATATTATTTTTCTACTTTTACTGTATATGTCCCTCTACCCTATAGGCCACCCACTAAGTGAGATCTCATAACATCATTTAGTGATTGCTAATATGCCCCTTTCGATTCAATCTCGCATCCCAGATGGCATTCAGTGGTGAAAAAAAGCGTGAAAAAACTCCTAAAATGGCTGGGAAGTGATTTTTTTGCCATGTGCTGTGCTTTATATTCATGCTCAGTCCCATCATGTTTGTTCAGGGCTCCTGCCAGGCCGCGTCTCTGACGCCAGCCGGCCGACTGAGCTCCAGACAGCCCAAAGGCTCCTCTCGGCTTTCTCTCCCCAGTGAAGGACAGGTGGCTTGGGCTTTGCCAAACAGCGATCCCCGAGGCCCCCACAGTCCCACACAGATGGAGGAATCTGCTCGAGGAGCGTCTTTTATTCACCCACTGCTGTCCGAGTCAGCTGGGGCAGGGTCTAGAGGCTGCTTTTGGATGCCAATACGTTGTGTCCTCTCATGAAGCACAGCTACCCTTCACATGTACAATAGAAGAGATGATGATCTAGAACTAGTACTAAACTGGTACTCGTAACTGGTAGATATCCCCCAATAATTAGCTGCATTCATTCTTATCCAAGCAGGTTAAGCTGTCCAATTTTGGATTAATAGTTTAGGTAGTTCAAAAAGTTGTGGTGGGTCCACAAAGTGGATCCAAAAGAAGTGGTGACCTTCCAATTTAGTAGCACCTTCTGATTGGGGGCCAAGCTAACATGGGCCTTGATCAAATTAGATAAAAAATGTATTCGTTAATTTAAACATAACCCCAAATGTTTATCCAGTCAGAACCTATACCTATTGTTTTAATATATATTTTGTTAACAGAGGGAGCATCTGTAGATCTGCGGAGTTTTTCCTTATACTTTATATTTTGTATTGATCTCTGTGCAGATATAGCATTATACATAACAGCTTATTATCCAGGATCAATAAAGGTTTTTGATACCAAATAATTTGACAGTTGCATCATAAAGCCCTGACCACACCAAAAAAAAAAACATGTTTGGACTGCCCACACTAAAATAAGACTAATGACTGTAGTCACATTAACGACCCCATTATCAGGGTTGTTATAAAACATACTTAACTCTAATGTATGTTAATATGCTTTATGTGTTTATTTCTTTGTAAATGTTGATCATTTATTTTGCCAACAAAATCTGGGTGCCTGGTGCTTTCAATCACAAAACAAATTGAGGATGTACTTGACTTTATTCATCCCTGCCTCATTTTTATTTTTCTATTTTCTATTTTCTATTTTTTATTTGCCTTGAAAAACATAATTAATGTCCAGTTGACAAATACTGGTAAATGGCTCTAACTGCTGTCACTGTTTCAACTGAAATGAAAATTTAAGCCCTGCTCTTTTAGCAAGTCGACAGCTCCTTGACATTTAACATGCCGCTGCTCCCTTGCATAAGAAAACAGCACAACAAATCCTCCCGTGGCCAAGAGTTGTCCGGCAAAAAGCTGACACACGCTTCCCTCCACAGCAGTGGCCTCCAAAGGCCGACATGTTTCTTGGGTGTGTGTCACATCATCGTGGCTCGGAATCGCAGCAGCTGATGGAATTATTACGCGGCGAGTCCCGCGGAACAGACAGTGGGAGCGTAATTAGTGCAAGGCCGTTTCTCTGGCACTGACAGCCTAAAGGAACAGGACTGGTAATTAACCATGCTAACACCCGCAGCCCCTCCGTTCTCCACAATAAAACACAGCATCTTGTGTGGAGGATGCCTGAAAGCACCAATCAGGGATCACCAGAGGTTTTTGTACTGAAACAATACAGGCTTTCAGAACAACAAAGCTTTTAAAACTGCTCCTAGATGTTTAATGTTTTATCTGTAAACAGGGTCAGAATGTAATTGGGTGCTAGCATTGTTCTGGAGATTATGTAGGAGAATGAGAATCAGTTAAGAGACGCCACATAGACACACTGGGCAGTTGTACTGTGTTTGTTTTTTTACATACCTCATCCTGCTCGGAGGAGAAAGCTCATCACTCACAGTTGCCACATAGCCAACATTTGGCCTGGGATAAAGTCTGCCTTATATGCAAAATATATAGATTTGGATGTAAGACTTAATGAAGAGACCAGAATCAGATTATTTTTTGATCCCAGAGGAATTTGCATATTAAATGGCATATTAATCTTTATTTAAGTCAATTTCAGTGCTTTTAAAAATAAAATAAAAGTTCGCTATTTTGTCATGGGTATGAGACTTTTAATTTGAAAAGGTTCAGAGTGCCTTGTTTCATGTATGTTCGCACAGCCGGATTTGTGTTAGGATTAAGTGATTGTGTTTGTTCATTGGTTCTGGGTTTTGTCTTGTATGTATTTAAGCAGTATTGGTTCTTGTTTGTGTGTCAGTTGGCTGCTCTTGCACCCTTCACATGACCCTCACTTCACCTCCTTGTATGTGTTGGTTATTCCTTGTGTTTGGCCCTCGAGCCTTGTTTGTTTTTGTTTCTTATTTGGAAATAAAAGTCTGGTAAAGTCAAGCTTCGCTACACGAAAGCTTAAAAGGTTTAACTGTGCCAAAGAATAAATCTTTGGTTGCAAGAATATGGACCCCCTCAATCTGCAGACTCATAATTGTCAGTTAAAATGACTTATTATTATTACCTATTCTTACGTAAGACTTAAGATTATTATCACCACTGTAGATAATTTATTAATTAATCTAAAACATTTAGGTTATGTAAGCTATTTGATTATGTGAGAAAGTGAGCCCTGAAAGTGCTGGAGCTTTTATTATCAGGTATGTCAGTAGGAGTGTGTTCTACCTGAATGGAAACATCACTGTATGAGCCTCCAATCACTCCTGATATAGCCAGTGGCACCTCGTCTGGAACAGGGTTGGAGCCATCAGGACAGATGAATCCGGGCTGGTGGACTTTGGTGAGTGATGCCCGGACGAACTCCAGCGACTGCTCCAATGCATATGTGTCCTTGGAGCAGGTGTCCAGGATGTGTGCACCCAGCTTGATGCCTGGTAAGATGCGATTATCTTGGTTGATCTCGTCCAGCGCAAGCAGCATGGCCTCCAATCTCTGGATCCCACGCTGGTCGTTGATTTTCCCACAGTCCTGTGTACCCTCACCCTTCTCGTGCACTGGGAACAAGCCACCAATCACAAGGTCACCGTCCATCACAATCTCACGCTTGGTACCGGGCAGGGCAGGGAGGTACCTGGGACTGGGTTGGACCTGAGGGAGCAGGAGAAGCAGAAAAGCCACCAGGGGGAGCCATAAACATGGAATATTTTGACGGGGAAGGCCAGTCATGTTGGGGCGTTGGAGTGATCCTCTGTGGAAGTTTTCAAGATTTAGATGTATTGTGTTTTACAGATGGGTGAGGTTTCCAGTGACTGTTTCATTTTGTTGGGCCATCAAGTACCTACAGAAAAAAAAAAGGAGAAAAATGTGAAGAAAACCTCCTAAAGCATTGGTTGGCTCTAGGCAGAGTCGATGGTTATGGAGGAAACTCGTAAGGTTTGAACAAGAATTTTAAATGGATCTACTTATTTCATCTTAACTAAGCTCAGCTCTACACAATTCAGTCCAGCTCAATTCAGTTCAAATCAACTCAGCTCAACAAAGTTGAACTGAACAGAGCTTAGGTAACTCAGTACAGCCAAACCCTACCCAAATCTAAACTCCACCCCACTCAGCTCAGCTCAACCCAACTCAACTCAACTCAACTAATCTAGCTAACTTACACTCAACTCAGCTTTGTCAAATTAATTTCAAATATCAATATAGTTAAATTCCAGTACATCAAGTCCTAGAAATAATTGTTCCTGAATTGCTCTATGCTATAGAAAATCATTCCTACGTGTTTCTTTGTTAAACCTGATTAGTTCAGTTTCACCACCAGTAAAACTTCTTTGATTAAACACATACTGAGCTATTTACCAGCAATCACACTGGACAGACATCAAATACAGGCTCAAAAAGATATAATGTTTTGCCATTTAATTGAATGGATTTCAGCATTATAGAGAGGGCTGGTGCCATCACAATATCCGCAAAGTATCTATGACTCATGAAGCGAGATTTAATTTAGAGCTTTTTATGTTTCTGTTCTGTAAATTACAACTTCTCCCGCTGTTCCTGTAATGACCCGAGGTCTTAAGACAAGCAGAATGTAATTGCAGGACCAGGAGACTATTACACCGTTTTCTGCCCTGTTGTAATATATTTCCATATGTTCAGCAACATTTTAACACCCTGAGCATCATGCTGAGATTGTTTGTTGTTCCAATGTCTTATTGAACCAACATTGTTGCAATTTAATAAACATGTAATAACACAAGTGTGTGGGGAAAACCTGCAGGGAGCAGCTGTGTGGCAGCATGCTGAGCAAGAGATTTGCAAACAACGATCGTGTAGTAGAGCAAACCCCAGTTTTAGATGGTTTAGATGGTTTAGCACCGTTTATATTTGCTGAAACCAGATTTTGCCAACATGCTCTGAGATCTAATGGTTAATTCCCAGTCAGTGTGGTTCAGGATCCTTTTGTATTTCAGCCAATTGCCTTATGAGCTCTAGTGACCCTGGTTAGTATAAGCAGCTAAAATAATGGATGGATGGATGGCTTTGGAATAGTCAGCTCTTCATTTGATGCGACTTTATTGGTAGAAAATTCACGCCCTGTAAAACACGTCCACTGCATGATTGGTAACTAATTGCAAGGGCCAAATTCTGACACAGAGCCAGATGGAAAATCTCAAATGTTGACACTTTTTAAAAATAAATGTCAGCCCCAATTTATTATTCATATATAATATTTGCATACAAAGCAGCCCCCCATTCTCCTTCGCAAACTCCCACAGATGTTAGTCCAATGAAGCAACATTTCACACGTTTATTAGGATGTTCTTCCTTTACCTCCGTCACCATGGAAACTAGAGGATGAGAGGAAGTGGGGGAGAATGAGGTGCTGAGATAAAGGTAAGCAGTATATAGCAACTTAATTGGAATCTTTCATCTCAGCAGAACACACACGGCACGTTACAATCATTTGTTCATTTAGATAAGTGGATGACATGGATGCTTTTACAAAGTTTTCTCTGCAATAGAAACGTGGAGGGAAAAAGTTGGCAGGGAGTCTGGCAGGCGAAAAGTGAACAGAAATGGAAGACAGAATGACAAAGGCAACTTGGATTACAAGCTGAGCGTGAGGAGGAATATTAACGATGCCAGCCCCTGATGTTGGGCAAAGCAGCTTACAAATGCTAATTTGGGGTTAAGAGCCTAAGGGCAGATGGAAATTAGTTGATAACATCTGGACTTAAATCCACAACTTTTGGACATGGATCCTGCTCTGACCACTGGGACACTGCACTACTTTGCAATCGACTCATCTATGCTCCACCCGCAAAGTTTTCTCTAGGTTTGACACAAACAAAATTCTGATCTAATTCCATTCAACCTCAATTCAACCAAACTAAGCTGAAACTAAATTCAACAGAGCTCAGTTAAACTAAACTTGGCTCAGACAATCTCTACCCAAAATGAATCCAGCAAAACTCAACAGAGCTCAAATCAACCCAACCTAACCCACCTCAACTCAAATTAACACAACTCAGCTCAGCTTAGCTCAGCTCAACTCAACTAATTGACATCATTTTTATATTATCTACTGTAAGTCAAAGCATAATGACCTGACTCCAGCATGCAAAATGCCTGCTAGGAACTGGGGTGTCCAACATGCAACTGTGACATTGTAACACATTGAGTTATGGGATGGGGATAAAACGTAATTGGAATAACTCCAGGGGAGGGGTGTAGATTTTTCATTGTGTTGGTTAAATTTGACAAATTTCAAGTATGACCGCTACAATTTTGTCTTAGATGCTTTCAATACTATTATGCTTTGATCCTCCATCCCACCACTGACACCAGTTATGAAAGAAAATATATTCAGCTAGCTCATTGCACATATTAAATTTGCCATGCTCATAAATTTGCTTTGCACAGACCACAATTCATGTTTTATTCCCTATATGTACTTAAGAAAAGAACAATTAAATGTAATTAAATATAACCTTTGCATATTAATGTAGCTCAATCAATAGAAGACATGGTTACTATAAGCATGGTGAAACTGAACATACAGTAAATGTAAATGTAGTTTGCTGTGCAATCAAAAGCTGTGCATTAAATAATAATTGCACTGTGAAGAATCCTAAAGGCTCTTTTATCTCTGCAAAACATATAATGGTGTTTTTGAAAAAAAAAAACAGCCTCTACATTTATTGACGCAAGTTGGAGATTTGTGGGAATTGAACTCTGACTCTTGCCTCTCATGAATACAAAATGGCTGCTGGCCAAAGATGACCAATAGGGGGCCGCTCAGCAGTGCTACCACAAATGTTTAATTGACATTAAAATCGAATCGGTTTTCCATCCTCCTCTGGAGCAGATGGGACCAGCCAGGCTCTCTGTCTCCTCAGTGAGGGTGAAGTCTAGAGTTAATGACCTGATCCATGCCAAGGTAATAAACCAGGATCTGGACAGGACAGGCATTGTTAGGAGGTGAGGAAAAACAATCATCTCTCCCATCCAGATTCAGCTCTTGCTCAAACGAGCAATCCTGGCACATTCCTGGTCTCAGAAAAGTCACAATGTTCCGAGAGGCAATAGAAAGTGATTTCCAATCATGTTTTGCTCATTTATGATGAATTCAACCTGTAATTCCGGCCACTCTGTGCTATTTCGGAACATATAGGAATTGTGTTGTTCCAGCAGCATGATGCAAACAGCTGCAGAGCATGGTATAATCTTACAAACTATTTGAATCACTCTAAAACTGTTTGCTCTCTTTCACACTCATTCTTTGCTGTTGATTTTCTCTGTGTTGCCGCTCAGCCGCTCGCTGGACCCCCCCAACAATGTGGGTGTTCCCCAATCACTCATGGACGGAGACTGTCCTGAAAGTTTTCCTGGAATCAAAGATCTTTTGTTTGTTTGTAAAACTTAATTTAACAGAAGTTTGGGTATATTCATTCTTTGTGTGCATTTGAATGTGGTTATTATTATTACTCTTTTTATGTATACCAACTTTATTTCTAAGTGGCATAGGAACACCAAACAAAGCTCATCATTATATTTGCCACCTCAATGATTAACACAAACTGAGGGAACTTCCCATTTGTTGTGCTGCTGGTCTGGATCCATATCGCTCATGTTCTGAGGGTTAGCTACATATTTTACCTGCAGGTCAAAGATTCATGAGAAAAATTCCATAACTTTTCTGTTAGAAAGAGCTCCAGCTGAGATGTTCAATCAGGAGTTCATTAAGCTCTGTGTTAGTTCAGTAATGAAAATCATCCCTATCAGATTAAAATCCCTATCCAAAATATTGAATAACATGCTATAATGGAAGTTCATGTAAAGATTAATTTTGAAGACAGTGTAAAAGCCAACTGATGTGCACAAATGATGACAAAAAATCACAAAACTGCAAGTGTTTCATGAATTAAATGTGTAATAAGTTTAGTACAAGGACATTCCGCACTGTGTTATAAGTAAAAGTCTTGTTTCTAAGAGCCTTTGTGGGCCTTGCTTTATTGAGTTTCCATTTATAAATCTGAGTTTAGAGGGGCTTATATTGCCTGAGGACTCCTCAATGAAGAAAAACTGATTCTTCACACTCAAGCATTTACAAAAGCAGTTCTTCATAGAATGTCTCCTGAAAGTCTCTGGATGTATCACCTTAATTTATAAGCATATACAATAAAAAATAAACATCCACACTGTTGATATGATATCACGAATACATTTTGATCCTGAAATGAATCAAACTTCCTGTAGAATCCTGACTCCAGTGGAAAACAAATGACTTTCTCTCAGCCTAAATGTTAGTATCGAGCTCATCTTTCCTGAAAAGTCAAGAACACTGAACCTTTCAGCGTGAGAAATAGGTGCATGAAAAAGTTCACACCATCCAGTAACAAATAAACCTGTGTGATCGACTCAGTAGGAGTTCAACACCATAGATTTTTAAAAATCTGTATAATCTTAAAAAGACCCAAAAAAAGAGTTCTTTGGAACAGTGCCATTTTAAACCTACATTTGTTTCTAAAGAGCCTTTGAATAGACAATTCTTTAAAGAGAAGCACTGGTGTAAAGAATCTTTAAAGAATTGAGGAAGCCCCATTTTATTTTCTCCTGTAAAAGATTTTTCTTGAACCTTATGCCAAGAAGCTTAGGTGTTAATTCAGAACTTTTAGTGCTTTAATTCAGCAGGAGATCCTGTTTGTTCAACACAGTTTTTTTTTATTCACTAACATTCCAGAAGTGAAACAGTGAGTGTTTAGGTGCTTTTCCACCAAATCTGTGTTAACTATTTTTCCATTTAGAATGACCTGAACAAGAGTTAATCCCAAGAACAACATGGAAAGAGGCCTTTGTTGTCTATCGTCCTTGCAAAAACCTAACAACTGGGAATGAACAATTGGAAAATCAATGGAGTACAAGTACCACTGTCTATATGGGCTGAAGATAAACAGTGAACGGTGGGGAAAGAATTGCACTGCTGAAACATCAGAAACACAGTCACTGGGAAGAAATACAGGAATATCAAAGCATGTTGCAAGTTACCTACAGTTAGAGAAAGGTTGACGTCCAGCATGGTTCCAGTAGACCTGGGCATTGCAGGAGTTTAACAGAATATGACCTGCTCCAGCACTGGGTTCTGAGTTTGATTTCCGCAAAAAGGTCTTGGGTTTGATTCCTGGCTGGCGTGACCAGAGTCTTTTCAGTTTGGAGTTTGCATGTTATCCGTGTCTAGGTGGGTTCTGCTGGGATCTCCGGTTTCCTCTCATAGTCCACTTGAGTTGAACTGGAGATGCTAAATTGGCCTCAGGTAAGAGTAATTGTGTGTTTGTCATTGCATCTGTTCTATGGTATACTGGTGACCTGTTGCTCTGGCTTTCTCCAGTTGGGAATACTTCACAACCCTGGGTGGGAAAAGTGACCCTGGGTGGACCTGGTCTGGTCTATCTTAAACAAATGTTCTTAAAAATTAAGGGTTTTCATACTCAAACATTTTCAAAATCTCTTTAACAATTTCAAAGAATTGTCTTTAGACACTTTATATCTGTTAATACAGCAATAACTAGTCATCCACACTGCTGATACACTATCAAAAACCAAAATAAAATATTCTGTCGAATCCTGAATTTGGTGGGAAAACAAATTACACTGAATGAGTAAAAATGCTAAAATTAATATCATTTTACCCCTCACAGCAAAGAATACACAACCTTTCGGAGTGAGAAATTGCTGCAGGACAGAAAAGTTTCACACCATCCTGTTGTTTTAAGTCATTTGGGAATTTAGGTTTGTCCTCTCATCTCTATCATATATTCTCAAACTTTGAGGTGTCACAAGTGCTCTTAGAAGAGAACCTCCAGAGTAGTTGTCCCTGGTAACTAAACCTAGAGTTCTGATGCTGCAGATAGAGACTAGGTCAAAAATGGATTAAAATAAAATAACCTTTTTTTAGCCAGGAGCATGGGAGTGGAATGTGATTAGAGCCTGAAACGGACTCAAAACGCTTGATACATTGGGCCCTTGGCGCTCTCTGAGGGCAATGAGGGTATGAAAGTAGGTTCAGCTGTATTAGCAACAGCCACACATGCACCTAAAACATACTGCGAGGAAATCTTTGATTTTCCAGTGTATCTCAGCCCGGTAACAGTGCTTCTGACTCCTCACAGTTCATGGTCATCACGTGGAGTCAAATTCCTCCCGGATCTGCTTTTGATAATGTGGCCTTATATTTTTTATACTCTTGTTTGAGGTTTTAATATTTTTCTATGAATTCTTTAACCATGTGATGAAGACTTAGCCTGGCTAACTTGTTAATGATGTCCTGGTTCACCTTCATGTTTCTCACAGTTAAAGATAAATTTGTTAGCATTATAGAACATTCTCCCTAAAATGTATCTTCAGTCTATATAGACAGTAATACTTGTACTTCATTGATTTTCCTGCTGTTGGTTTGTAGCTCCATTGTTTGTTTGTGTGGTTACTTTCTGTTTGTCATGACATTTCGACCAATCCGAAAGCAGAACTGCCCTGCCAGGCTCCTGGGGTTCGGCCCGGGGTCGACTTACATTATTTGTAGTGGAAAAACCTTATTTCTCTGTATGGTACAGTTTATTTTGCCAGTGGAGAAGTGCCAGTACCAAAGTGATTGTACTGGAATGAAGAGGAGATCATGTGTGAAATATACAGTCCATTTATATACTCCATATATATAGTTATAAAGTTCCATGTGAGACTGATTTGCTGAGATTTGCTTGTTGCTATAGCACCACCTTTGTGCAACACTCAGTCTGCAGCTTGCACTTATGTTGTCATTGCGCAGTTCAGAAAGCATTAACATGCAAAACTGTAGAGAAAAAACAATGAGAAAATAAGTGAAAAATTTTCAATAAGTGAATTGTGAAAATAGACCCAAAGTGCTGTACAAATTAAAAAGGTTAAACATATATTATTATAATTATTACTATTATTATTATTATTTTTAAAAACCTATGATGGCAATTAGCACTGTTTCTTTAAAGAGCCATCCATTCAGAGATTCTTTTGGTGATTTTTCCACAACATTGCACCAAAGAACCCAGAGGTTCCTTCTTCAGTGTCATCTAGTCATATTTCAGCACCCTGCTACCAAAAAAGCCAGACTATGGAAATGCACCGATTACGGCAGAAGGATTCCTGCTTTAAAACGATCGCATTCCTCCAAAATCAGCACTTCTAATTTTCTAACAATTTACTGACTCCTAATTATGATGAATGGGTGTGTTTGCTGTGTTTTTGTTTGTAATCTGATTGTGCGCGGCACTGGTGTCATATATATCCAGGACCCCCAGGCAGTGCTGGCCAGAGAATTCAATAGTCAATGCGATGTGTCTAAGTAACGGTGGGGAAGCCGGATAATGACACAGATGATGCAGTCGCAGGAGAAGTAAAGCACTTGATCTCTGCAGGATCTTTTCCTTGGCTGGGAATATGAGTTTCTGAAGCATTTGTTTAAAAAAGGTGATTTTGTTTTCAATCCACAAATAATTAGAGGTGTTTTCCATGAAGGTGCACAGATAACAATTGTCTCGAAGCAGCTTCATGTTCAGCCTGTGGCATTTGGCATTGGTTATACTACTAAGGATACTTTATTCCCTTAAATAATAAAAAACTATAAGAACTGTAAAATAAACCACTTAACAAGTGTCTGAACTACCTGGTAGCAAGTAGTACCTGGTATCACATCCCCAATTATTTTCTGGTTTAGCCAAAAAAGCAAAACAATAATTTTCTTACATTACAAAGGTTTTCAGTGGTATCAAATGACGATCTGGGAATCTCCCCAGATCTTACTATGTAATTGTACTTATGTAATAACATTTCTAAAACAGTAATGAAATTCACTTCATTTAGATTCCACTTTTGAATCTGTACTTCTAATTGCATAAATATAAATAACTTCCTATACTATTAAAACACCCCTACCTATACTTACAACTGAAAGCTTAAACGAACAAACATGCTTTTGTTATCGCCTGCGACTTCCAAGTGATAACAGTCAGAAACATGTGGCTCCACACTTCCACTCCTCATTATTGTAACTTAATATTACCCAAATATATTGCACAGATTTCCATGCATTGTGAAATAATATGTATTGGGATGGGAATGCATATTTTATGGCTTTAAATGGAAATTCCTCATGCAGTTCTTATAGTTTGCGTTTGCTTAGGAAAGAACAGACTCATATCACACTTCCAATAAACACCAATGGGTTGATACTTCATGTTTTGATTCGGGAGGGTTTTCTGTTATTATATCATGATGTTTTATAGATGCAACATTTAGAGGCTGGGTTTAAAATGCTGGAGCTGGTTTATGACACAACACTCTTTTTCTGGACTAATCCCAAACTGTCTGAATAACTAATCAGAACTTGATCAACCTCCTTCTTTCTATTAGGGCCTATTCAGAGCACTGGGGGCTGAATGGGATCACTGTTTATTTTGGATTAGCTGGTGGGCTATTAGGTGAAGAGATCTTGGCTCGTCCTACTGAAGGGAGCACTTCAATCTGAGAGATTTCTCACAGAAATAAGCTCTCCCCCTCCCGCCTGGCCGCTTGAATGTGTCATTCAAAGCGTTTTGTAATGAGGAACTTAATGGTGAAGTGTTATTCATCCTCAGGAGGATCAGCTAAGGAGGTTCAGTGTTTAAATGAATGGCAGTGGAAGTGATGTGAATTAAGTCAAAACAACAGTGCATCTCTTTAGGATGGACATTGAAGACGCATTACTATGGCAGAGGCATGAAAGCCATGCAAAACACACAGACACACACACACACACACACACACACACACACACACACACACACACACACACACACACACACACACA
>JBBKCR010000128.1:12568273-12578435 GCA_037577295.1 Ladigesia roloffi | reverse complement strand
CAGTTCAAAGTTCACTGAAATATGAACGTGTTCAATGAACGCGTTCTTTTGAACTAGTTCATGCACAACACTGATAACAGGTGTATTATAAAACTGCCACCCTGTCTTCTGGCTGTTATTTTTAAACAAACACAGGCCATAGAGTGTTTTCTAAGCCTCAACACAGCCACGGTATTGCTGTGTGGCATCAATATCAGTGTAGCCGTTACGTCGCCCAGCACTAGTGTGTTTTATAGTGACACAGGCTGATGATTACATTCCCACACTCCTACTGTGCTTTGTGCCATTCTAAACCAGCTCCATGTTCACTGGTCAGCCAGCAGGACTGATAATAGTGTGACAGACTCTTCTGTCTCATGACTCACTGGAAGCAGTGAGTAAGCAAGTCTCTCAAGTCTCTATGGCAACAGAATGTGAATTATCGATTGAGCAGCAAAGTGTGGGTGCATTCCATGTTTGTTGGGGGTGAAGGCAGGAATCAGACTCCGCTGCAAGAGTTACCTTGCTGGCCTTTGGTTTTAGAGGAGGCTGCAGTTAAGAAACATATCACACTCAGTGCAGGGCTCCAGAAGTTTATGATTAGATCAGAGACAGTCACACAACAGGTCTATATATTTACCTTAAATCATCATGTGCATTAACTTAGTATCACGTGCAAAAGATCATCTTTACATGCAACCTTTTATGTTTATTAGTCCTTCCATGCGAAATGTAGTGATGGGGACGAGACCGCCTGTGCCGAGACCGAGTCAAGACCGAGTCTTTGAAGGGTCGAGACCAATTTGAGGCCGAGACCATTGGTTTTCAAATGCAGTCGAGACCGAGTCAAGATCGTCTGTGAGGAAGCAAGACCAAGATCATAAAAACAAGTCAGTTTTAATAGCCATGATATAATATCACCCCAGTTAATAATGAACTGTTAGGCCTAAACACTAAACTAGACTAAGAACTGTTTACAGGAGCTCCAGTACACTATTAAGGAAGGGAGGTCTACTTAACTTCTTCATGTGACTTTTTACTAACACTAATATGATTTGAATCACACTTAGGGCCTGTAGAGCAAATTCAAATTTGCTAGTGGTGTGTGTAGATTAGTAGGCTACTTCTCAATATTTTTCCAATATTTTCCAATATAATAATTTTTAGAGTACAGTAGAACATAATGTTCTATATCCTTTAAAACTTTATTTAATCTTAAGAACTGTAATCTCCCCATGCCAAACACAGACATATTCCCATTACACACTGTACAGTGTAATTTTCAAATAATGCCAGTCAGCATTCCATGCTTTAAAAATGTATATATTATTATTTTTTATTTATTATTATTTATTTGTTTATTTGTAATGATGAATAATTGTTGGAGTCTTTTGTTAACATGAACATATAAAAAATAAACTGGTCTCGAGGACTCCCTCCGAAATTACGAATCCTCCTCCTCATACTGTTTCCGAGACAGAGTCAAGACCGAGTCTTTGAAGGGTCAATTCCAACACTAGTGAAATGAGTCACTACCTATGTCAATATTACGAATCTACTATTGATCTCTATGATGTACTGTCAATTATTTATCAATAATATTCATATGCCAACATTTGTGTATATGGCTTAGTGTTTCTTATGCTGATGTTTTCCAGCAGTTTTTGTTGGAATATCAATATTTTATATCGTTCTCTACTCTGTGACTCTGTGTGTCCCTGCAGTCATAATACAAGCAATTTCTTCCGGGATCAATAAAGGGATCTGATTCTGATGCTGAGCTGCAGAGACTGAAGTAAAAAATGGGGAATGCTGAAGACACAGATATGATTAGTGCAAAAACAGCTTTATTTACTAAAAGGGTATGTCTATTAAAAACATTACACCCATGGTTGAACAATACTGAGAAAAAGTGAGATTACAGTATAATATCTCTAGTGCTATATTAATGTGTATCATTCAGAGCCTGCTAGTCATCTGAAGAAATAAACTTTGTACATACAGATATATATGCTTATGTGTATTCATATAACTGTATAAAACATACATTTATATAATGTTTTGTTTAGGGCAGAGTTCTTATTTGTATTATATTTATGGGTGTCAGGTGATAAAAATTAATCGAATTATTTACAAGCTCTCTGATTAATTAATCTATAGTAGTCACACAGATTTTTGCTCTAAAAGTATTTAAAATTTGTGATGAATTTTAGCTCATGACTGAATGAATATTCAGTATTACAGACATTCAACGCCTCATTTATTTAATGACAGTGCAGTAATGGTCACAGCAAATAAAAATACAACAAATGCTTCAGCAAAAACAATGATTGAACTACGTCTGTCTATACGGTGCAGTTTAAGACAATGTACATACCAGCACAGATGTTCTGACAAAAAAAGGCTGTCAAAAATTGTCAAAAAATGCCACTCAAAAAATCATATAGTTTCTACAGTCAGTTCAGCACTGATAATGATGAAGATAAAAAAAATAGATAAGTAGATCTTTAGAGGTGCATACAGCCAGGTTGTACAGTCAGGTTTTGACACTGAGAAATACTACCATGAAGCAGGATGTTCTGATTCATGCAACCCTGAGCTCATACAGCTGTGGATGTCCCAGGGTAGCATAGATTTATGCGCAGGCCACTGAATTCCAAGATTGTGGAACTGCACATGCGCATAAGGGCTCAGTAGCAAATCTCAATAGCATCTTTACACAGAAGACTGGACCAGGTTAAGGTCAAGTGGTGTGATTAATCAGCGTTCATTTAAAAAAACTAAATTGACACCCATAATTATATTGTTTTATTGTATTTATAGTATTGTAGATCCTAATAAAATCCATAATAAAATTGGATCTTATTCTATCTAAAAATGTTACCTCAAGTGTATCCAAATACACCATTACCAAACAAATTGTTTTACAAGGGTTAAAAATTAAAGGGGAAATCAATATTTTCACTCTTTTTATAAATAACTTACAGAATTTAATGTGTGAGATATAGAGAGATGTAAACATAAGCTTTAAAAGCGGGTTTGTTGGGAAAATGTTAATTGTAGAACAATTAACCACCTTTTTAACACAATAGATAGTGGAACTAAAGGTTGTGATCTCTACAGCATAGATAAAGCCATTTTATTTCATAGGCTTTATTTTCATAGAGTATTTCTGTGAAATATCAATACTATTATTTCCACATGACTGATATATTACACAGCTCCAGGTAGTAAGGACTTCTAATTAAGACGATTATTTAAATGGTCCAGATGGTGTCATCGATTGCCAACAATGTAATCTACACTGCTACAGTCTTGGTCAAGCTTTTGAATAATGCAGTCTTTCAGATTCAGGTGAAACACATCACGCCTGACACAAACACTAATGCACAAAAATGGAGAGTTTATGATTAAGAGATAAATTACTTGTAATCAGTCCAGTTGTTTCTGTACTTATGTTCCTAGTGACAGTATTGTCAGGGGCGAATCAAGCTTTCCAAAAGTGGGGGGTTCTGAGATAGGGATGCCAAATTATAAATACAATTTAATCAAATTAATACAATATAATCTGACAAAAATGTGTGTGTGGTGGTGTGGGGGGTGGAATCACATTTTAGCAAAAGTGGGGGTATTGAATCCCCCCACCACCCCGTGTGCTATGCCCCTAAGTATTATGCCCACTGAATGTGGACCCGATTCTTTCCCTCCAAACAGGTCAAATCATGCACTATTGGTGTGCTCAGTCATTTCACTGTGTGCACTATTTCAATATTATTCTGTGCAATTGACTTTCCATGGGAAATATCACTATTTATCTCAATGTTCTGGATCTTCTATTGATCTGTATTTTGTACTATAAGAGACTCATCATCACTGTTTGTGTAACCAGGAATTTATCTAACTGTATCTCTAAGTATTTATTTATACTCATTTGTGTATTTCTATTTTGTATTGATCATGTCTCTAAGTTTCTGTGCAGTCAAAACATAAGCATTTTCCTCTGGGCTTAATAAAGTTTTCTGTTCTTGATGTGACGTGTTCAACATGCATTACATCACATTCAGAAGTCCAGAAAAGGTCGGTCAGAATGACAGATGTCGGAGGTGTCTTTTTTTTTTGTCTCAGTTTCTTCCAGAAAAGTAGGCCAGCGGTTTATTAAATTATCATGATGCACAAACCTTCTCCAGAGGACACGAGAGAGAGAGAGAGAGAGACAGAGAGAGAGAGAAAGAGAACAAGAGGGAGAGTAAGAGACGTAGAGAGACAAAGAATAAGAGAGAGAGGTTGAAAAAGAGAGAGAGTGTGTGTAAGAATGTGTTTGTGTGAGAGAGAGAGAAGGAAAGAGCCTAAGACACAGAGAGAGAGAGAGTGATAAAGACACAAAGAGTGAGAGAGAGAACACAAGAGAAAGAAGAGAGAGAACACAAGAGGCAGTGTGGCAGAGAGAACAAGAAAAAGAGAGAGAGAGTAAGAAGGAGAGAGAGAGAGAGAAAGAGAGAGAGAGAGAAAGAGAGAGAGAGAGAGAGAGAGAGAATAAACAGGGGAACTGATAACACAAACACACAGCGTGGGAAATGCATTTTTATGCTCTGTGTAAGTTCATGTGTTTGTGAAATCCACATCAGTTGCCATAAAAATGCACAGTGCTATGCCAAAGTTTTAGACCCCATTGCAAAGTGGCAGCTAAAGCACAAGTGAACAATGAATAAATCCAAATTTTTCTAAAAAGTGGTGACTGCAGGCATTAAGATGAAATCAGGTTTGGTTCCAGATTTCAGCTCGACGCCTCCAGTCACTGCTTGGATTTATAATATTCCAAAAGCAACACAACTAATTTCTAATGGAGCTTAAAGTAATACTGGCCGTCCATGAGTAAACAGGGTCTGGAAATGGTTATGCCAACCATTTGTCATCTGTAAAACCACTATTTACTTTTATTAATTGTAATATTAGTGTTTTAACACTAAATTAACACTACTGAAAAGTAGTTTTAAAGTATGGTTTTCCCAATTGCTTATGCCTTTTGCACCATTTGGTACAACTACTTAACTGAACACATTTAAAGGAAATTTAATTTACACAGTGATTCACTTATTCCTGATGCAGAAGATCAGCTCAGTTGGTGTCCACACATCTGTTATGCTTTTGTTGATTAAAAAACACTACTGGACAAAACTTCTCTGAACCCTCTCAAACCACATCCTACTTTTCATTAAGGTGTTTGTGGTTAAGTATGACTTAGTGTAAGCTACAAAAATGAACACATTTAACAATAAAGACAAACATGCAAGTAGTAACAATAATTGCTGTGCTGAAATTGAGCTCTTTGAATATACTCTTCCTTATCCTTAACCAGGGGGCTGGTACATGACCTAGCACTCAAAGACATACATGCAAACACACATTCATTTCTAGGGGCAACTTACCATCTCCAGTTAAATTACACTGCATCTCTTCTACTGTGGGAGGAACCCAGAAATCCTGACAGAAACCCACATAGATATGAGCAGAGCATACAAACCCCTTACCCAAAATACCTTCTTCTGTTTTGATTCAGATACTTCCTTTTAATCTATTTCAAATCAGGCAATTAAAAGAATACATAGAGGTTTGAAATGTGATCTCAGTTTAACACACACATAATTTTTTTGCCAAGTTTCTTTTTAAAACAGCAGAAATCCTGCTGAATCTGAAGCATGTCCCTACTGGGCTTTATTATAAGCATATCATTAGTCATCAGGTTGTTCTTTTCTAAGTCTGGGGGAATTATTGTCTGTGGAAATTGACACTGTGATACAAACGCAGCAGGTTGGAAAATGTTGGCGAATTACACTAAATTGGAGCAGCTGGTGGCCCAATTTAAAGGTTGTGGGTTTAAATCCTAACCCTTGTCTCACCACTGAGATATCTTTGAGCAATGTAACCTCCCCTTACGCTGCTCCCTTGGTACCCCTCACTGGCAGCAGCCCCCTGCTTTACTTATAAATTAATTTTGCATGATTTTCATCCACTGGTGTTGCACAATAATCATCATTTTCTTAGAATAAGCGTGTAAACATTTGCCTTCAAGGCATCATCATCTACTGCTACACCTGTTGATTTTCATTCATTAAGGATTCCACCCGTATGCTCTTGACTGCTAATTGAGGTCACACACACTGTCAAATCAGATCTGATCAAGAGGGTCTTAGATGTGTGGAGAGAGGCTTCAAATCCATCACATCTGAAATAGTGTGTGGAGAGCAGAGAGAGAGAGCAGACTAGCTTTACAGACCAAGACTGAAATAGAGTTGGGCAGCCTGTCATGTGGGTTATGTCTCCAAAGAGAAACACATTTCATCCACAGCCTTTATTTATATATAAAACATCTGGCAAATCATATTGTAATGAAAATACAGTGTTACACTGGATGTTTATGATTGCCTTTATGAACAGTCTTCTAACATTTGTTTGATTTTATGATTCTTGTCATTGCACTTTAAGCTGGCAACTTTAAAGCAGCGTGAAAAACATTTCCCATGATATGGGCCATTTAATGCATAAATATTATGCTAAGTTGCATCAGAATTGAAACAATTATACACTCAAACAGACTGGCTCTGAGTTCTGGAAAACCTTCTATGATCCCTTGCAGAAATATTCCCGCATAGTAACTACCAGTCTAAATTTGAAGTGCATTTTAATTCCCATGAAATGTTAGTGAGAGATTAGATAAAACAGAATCATGGTGCATCTAATGATTGGTCAACAAATAAGCGCATGGAAACATTTTGAAGTTTGGTCATAGATAAAGTATGGTTTTCTAGTTTACATAGTCTTTACCCCACATTCACCTCAGCAGTGAAAGCTGTGTGCTCTGTGTGCTTTATTAAGCTTTCAGTAATCCCATTAAATCATTGCCCTCATCCGAACAACCCCATTTTGCTAGCAAGTACGCCTTGCTAAATACAGCTTCATTATTTGCAGATGTTTAGCAGGCCTTTGCTAGTTTCACTGATCCCTAATATATATATTAAAAGGTTACAGCACGTGTCTGTATATCAGTTAACAGTTTGTATACATTTAATTAGAAGTGTGTTGCCACCTGCGTCACAGTATTTGGAAGTGACTGGGCTGGCCTGTGCTTATTGATGGGCTTAGCAGGCTTAACGTGCTCTGAGAGAGATTAACGCTCCAGCACTGGTGAAGGGTAAAGACTGGGTGACTGAACCATCATTAGCATCTTTAAAGCTACCATCAGAGTGACTGTTTTCAGTTTGTTTCCTAAAATACATTGGAAAGAGGATAGAGGACTGTGTTCATGGACAGAGCGGTCAGTGAAGTTTTCATGCTCCAATACACTCATCATAGTTAAAATTTTGATTGCCTTTGAAAATAGGAGTAATTTGAGCCACAAAGACACAAAGATAAGAACAGTATAGAATATGAAGTCTAAATAATTCAAATAAAACTGCAGAAAATACTTAGTGTGCTTGGGTATAAATACAATAGATAACTTGCAGTTAGGTGATTTACTAGTAACACATGGTGGCTAGGAGTCAGTTCATGTAATAGAGATCAGTAGATGATCAGAAATACCGATTAAAGTAGGGATATTTCACATGATAAGGCTAATGAACATAATTATGCTTATATTTATGCTCATATAATTATGCTCTGTTCGATAACCACAGTGTGGCTGATACGCCCTGCCCCTGATAGACTGAAGTCCTGACAGTGTTCTCCGTTCTGTCACAGTTTCCATGTTTTCAGAATCTTCAGTTTGTGATGAATATTTATTAGTTCGATTTTGCATTCATTCTGTCTTAGCCACGTAATTTTTAACAAAAAATTTTCATTGCGACCAAATGTTCTTTCTGTTTTTCTGTGACACATTTCACACTTCCTACTTGGTCTTCTAGGCTCCCCTTGCTCTCTGTATCTATCTGATTCTTACCACAGCCACTTGTTTTCCACTCATCTGTCACAGCTGTCTGCCATGCTGCCATTAAGTGTGGTGAAATTACACAGTACTAAAGCATTAACGCATCGAGTTAATGAAGCCTGCCTGGGACTCAGGAGCAGCACCTGCAAACCAGGCTCGGATGATGAAGTCTCTCATTTCTCTCCCCCCCTATCTCTGTCTCTGTCTCCCTCTTTCTCTTTCTCTGTTTTTTTCTCTCAGTCTCTGCTTTTCTCTCCTTCTCTCCCTCTTTTCGTCTATGTCTGTCTTGCTTGTACTTCCCCACTTCAAAACTCGTGAGAATACCACAGCGATGCATTTCCATAGTTACAGCATCAGTGAGTGGGAGATTTCTGTATAGATTCCCACGCTAGTGTTTCAAGTGCTGTTTTAGAAAAAGGCCAGCCAGAGTGAGCCTCTTCAGCTGAGGTGAAAACAGTAATAGAGACCTATTACTCTCACACACTGCATCTGGCAGTAACTAACTGCTGTGTTACAGGTTCTACCAGGTTAGACCTTAACAGACCCTTTAGACCTTAACAGACCCTTTAAGCCTTAACAGACCTTTTAGACCATAACAGACCCTTTAGGCCTTAACTGACCCTTTAGGCCTTAACTGACCCTTTCATGGTCCCATATCCTAAGCAACTATTGCTAGGCAGGACAAACTGCTGTATATACAACTTAATGAGAATTGTAACACATGACAGAAATTTACTGACATTTTTCTAAATAAATAATTGTCAAAGGTCAGCATGGTAACGATGATATTGTTGCTGTAAAACTGCCTGGCTCTGATTAGTTTTTCATCATTGTGTTGAGGGAGTTTTTTGACACTGTTCTATAAAGCTTGTCTAACCTAGCAACAGTTGCTATGAAAGAATGCAATTATGGGAAGTGGAAAAAGGCAGACTGGCAGTCTTTGCATTCTGGAAAACTCCAAAATTGCCTTCCGGTGCATGGCCTTCAAATCCAAAATGTACTGATTGCAGAGCAAACACCTTAACCACTAGGCCAGCTTGATTCCCTTAGCTCCAGTTTTTGTTTATGGGGAAGTGGAGAATTGTGGTGGTACCCATTTTTTTTGGAGAGGGGCTCGAAAGGAAAGTTGTTTTGGCCTGTCCTTTCCTGTCACTGTTTAGTTTGTGATGTGTTGACCCTGCTTCCCTTCATTCACTCTGGACTGGCACCAACTAATTAGAGCCATGCCATTTAGTCATTTATTTCTGGTAAATCTTATCAAGATGAGGTGGGATTTACTGTGGTACTGTGTACAAGTAATGCAAAGCGGAAACACAGTGGTCTATGTATCACTGTGGAAGTTTATTGAGTGTAAAGTTTCTGACTCTTACATCACTTATCCTCTCTTGATCCATTACTGTCCAGCACATTTGTGGTTTTTAAGTATGGACTTCAGATGTTCGAATCCATGAACTTAATAAATGACACTCAAAGCCGATCAATTGCTGTGGCGTGAACACAAAGAGGAGTCCAAATCCAAACCACGGCGGCTAATTAGAGCAACACTAACTCTAATGCTGCTCTAATAAGAACCTTCCCCAGGGGACAAGTGAAGCCATTATCACTGTATAATTGTCTTTTATTTTTAGTGAGGCAGAACTTTGTCCTTTAGGGCAGAGCACAGTTGACTGAATGGCAGGGCATTCAGTGTAAGCAAACAAAGTGTTTTGAACACAACATGTCCCGCTACAGATTTACAAGTATCTCTGCTATGGGTGTGCGATATGACGATATGAGATCGTAAAGACAATCTGTGTACTGACGATCTGCCAAAGCAGAGAGATCGTAGTATCCTCTTAAGACTATATTCCATCAACCAAATCACACTGTTTGCTTGTCCACTAAATGCCTGCCTTATATTTTGTGTTAATACAGTGTATGAGCGGGTCAGTTCGCTGCCACGCAGCCACAGTTGAGCCTCTTTAATGCAGCAAACATTTATTATAAGTGTTTAGCATGGCCCCAGTAATGTTTTAGAGTACAAACTACTAATAAAACTAAAAAAGCAAACAGAATGACTAAAACAAGAAATACGGGTGATCTTAGCTTCTCGCTCGAAAACTCCATTCAACCTTAAAATATGTAATGTGAATCAAAGCACGATTTAAGGTGGAATGTGTAATTCAAGCGAGACGCTAAGAGACTAACTGTAGCCGCCACATAATACAACTGATAAATACAAGGTTCTGAGTGACAGAGTCGTTAGAGATTAATTTTGAC